>CAJHQP010003375.1:0-68616 GCA_905132765.1 Moricandia arvensis
GGCATTCAACGTTGGTGGTAACACTGACACCATTGCAGCATCCCTTATCACCGGTTTCAATTGAGATACATGAAAACCCCGATATAATTTAGATGAATCTGGTAACCGAAAGCGATAGGCCACCTTCCCTACCCTCTGCACCACTTCATAAGGCCCATAGAAACGAGCAGCCAACTTCTGAAACAACCGACGACTCACATACTGTTGACAGTAAGGCCTTAGCTTCAAATAGACTTTTGCAGCCACTTCAAAATCTAACGCCCTTTGATGTTTGTCTGCATTATTCTTCATTCTTTCCTGAGCTCTCAGCTAATTCTCCTTGATAGAAGGAAAAAACTGATCTCTTTCCTGCAGCATAGCATCTACCTCATAATTCTGTGTAGAACCGCTCTCATAAGCTAACAACAAAGGAGGTTCCCTGCCATAAACCAACTTCAAAGGTGGGCACTTCAAGGCTGTATGATAAGCAGTATTATAACAAAGCTCTGCCCATGATACAAAATTTTCCCAAGTTCTAGGATGTGAAGAAGCAAAGCATCTCAGATAAGTCTCAAAACATCTGTTTAACACTTCAGATTGCCCATCCGTTTAAGGGTGGAAGGCAGTGCTGAAGCGTAAGCAAGTACCAGACAATCGAAAACACTCCTTCCAAAAAGAACTCAAAATTTTTTTATCTCTATCTGAAATGATGGACTTCGGGTAGCCATGTAGCTTCATAATCTCTTTCACAAACTTATGTGCCACATCCACAGCAGTAAATGGATGTTTAAGGGTAAGAAAGTGACCATACTTAATTAAACAATCCACTACCACCAGCACAACATTCATTCCCTGTGATGTGGGTAGTCCCTCAGTGAAATACATTCCAATATCCTCCCAAATGCTCATCGGTAACTCATTTGGCTGCAATAACCCTGCGGGGGACAATGTCGAATACTTATGGGTTTGACACACTCCACACGCAGCAACATACTCTCGTATTCTGTCCCTCATCTTAGACCAATAGAAAATGGCCTTCACTCTTTGCAGTGTTCTCAATACTCCCGCATGACCCCCCCCCCAAAACAGTATCATGACATTCCTGTAGAATCAGTGGTATTTGCTTGATTTTGCAGGGATGACTAACCATTATTTATAGAACAACCTCCCATCACTCAACATAAACCCATTTCGAACTTAATCCCCTGCCTTAAGCTTTGAAATGACTTCCTGAATTTCTGTATCTTCTGCAATTTCCTTATACAAATCCTGTACTGCAAGTATGACGGAGCTGTGATGGCAAGGAGCTCGGTATTCCTTAATCGCAGTTCTGAATAATCAATTCTTGAAAGTCCATCAGCCACCTTGTTCTCACTCCCAACTTTATACTCAATATCAAATTCATACCCCAGCACCCTTGTCAACCATCTCTGCTATTCCAGTGTGATCTATCTCTGCTCCAACAAGTACTTCAAGCTCTGTTGATCTGTGCGGACCACAAACCTTCGTCCCAATAGGTAATGTCTCCATTTTTGAATGGAAATTACAATTGCCATTAACCCCCTCTCGTAGATAAGTTTTTGTTTTTCCTTATGAGTAAGACCACGACTGAAGAAGGCAATAGGATGCATATCGTGCATTAAAACCGCGCCTAGCCCAAATCCAGATGCATCTGATTCGAAGACAAAACATTTTATTAAAATCTGGTAAGGCTAAAACGGGATCTGAAACCATAGCCGTTTTCAATCTGTCAAACGCCTCCTGAGCCTTCGTATTCCATTCAAATTCATGTTTTTTAAGTAACTCTGTCTATGGCTTAGCGATCACTCCATACCCTTGCAAGAATCACCTATAATATCCGGTTAATCCGAGAAAACCTCTCAAGTCCTTCACATTTTCGGATTCGGCGACTTCACCACATCTTCAATCTTGAGACCATCCATAGATACCCCGGAGCTAGTGATAACATGTCCCAAGTACTCCACCTTTTCATGTGCAAAAGCACACTTCTTCTTATTGGCAAAAAGACTCTGCTTCACAAAAACATCTAGCACCAATCCAAGATGATGTATATGTTCCTCCACTGAAGTGCTATAGATCAGAAAACTAGTAAAAACTTCCGCAAAAACTTCCTTAAAACATCATTCATCAATGACTGAAAGGTAGCCAGAGCATTTGTTAACCCAAAAGACATTACCAAGAACTCAAAATCACTGTCATGCGTCCTGAAAGCTGTCTTCTCAATGTCCTTTTCCAACATCCGTATCTGATGATAACCAGCCCTCAAGTCCAACTTCGAGAAATTTTTTGCTCCATGTAACTCATCGAGTAATTGGTCTATCATTGGAATCGAGTATTTATCTTGTATTGTTTCCCTGTTAGGAGCGCAATAATCCACACAAAATCGATGAGAATTATCTTTCTTCTTCACCAATAGAACTGGGCTAGCATATGGACTCTGGCTTGGTCGAATTAATCCTTCTTCCAACATCTCTGCGACTAACTTTCCATTCGCTTCTTTGTGTGAATGTGGGTATCTATACGGGCGCACACTGATAGGAGGTGAGTTTTCATGTGACGTGATAGAATGTTCCCTTCCTCGAATAGGAGGAGCCCTTTTGGTTTCTGAAAGACTGCCTCATTCTGCTTCAACTTCTGCTCAATACCCCTTGGTAACTCCTCCGTTTGATCACTGTCTCGTTCCCTATTTTTTTTACTCCATTTGTATCCCTTTGTTGTGCACAGTCACTCCTGCTGTAAATGTTTTAAGAGAGACGTTTTGATCATGCAAAGTTGGGTCACCCACCAACGTTACCGGTCCATCATATGTAAAAGACCATTCATTCCTTTCCCAGTCTACCACACATTTCCCCAATGTTCTGAGCCACTGGAACCCCCAAAATAATGTCTGCATTTCCTAAATCCAGTATGATGAAATCTACTTCAAAAGTCATCGTTGGCAACTCAATGCGCACCTTCCGGCAGATATCAGTACCTTGTACCGAAATTCCAGTCCCTAACAGAACATTCAGATTCGGGTTTGTTGTTGTTCCTAGCTTGTTCAGTTTAAATGCTGCCGGGGAGATGAAATTATGAGTGCTTCGCTATCAATCATTACCACCAATTGATTCTTCTTAATAATCGCTTTGAGCTTGGTTGTCATTGGTGAAGACAATCCTAAAAAGGAATTCAACGATAGACCCATCATACTAACATCAGTCTCGTCCACTTCCTCATCAACCTCCACTAGTGACTGATCAATTATTTCAATCTCCATGCCGTTGACCACTGTGAGAACCTGGAGTGACCTGTTAGGACACACATGCTTCCTTGACCACTTATCATCGCACGTAAAGGACAATCCTAATCTCTTTTTCTCCGCGATTTGTGCTTCTTTTAAACGCAATTGCGGACGTTGATGTATGTTTTCCCTTGGCTTCTGTGATGGTGGTTTATACGACCAACCCGTATTACTCCTTACAGCCGTAAAAGGTCGGGAACTTATAGGTTTAACCACTCCTTTAGTTTCTTGTTGCCTCTCTCTACAAACCACCTTATACATCACACTATCCTCCATCTCTAGTAGATCTACTGGTCTGCACATATTGACCACTTCGCACATCTCCGGTTTCAATCCATTCATAAAAATCCCTTCCAACTGCCTGTCACTTAAACAAGATACCTGCGTCGACAGATCTTCAAAGGCGTGAATATATTGAGCTACAGATCTCGTTTGTTTCACTGCAAAAAACGGTTGACTAGGATCCCTGAATTTCTCCTTACTTAATTTTGCAATCAACCTCTCCTTAAAATCCATCCACGATCGAAAGCCTTTGCGATGCATCTCATTCTCATTGTTAAACCAGCTAAGCACATCCCCCACCAAACTAACAGACAGAATCTCGAGCTTTGTTCGCTCCTCAAAACCTCCAATACAAAAATATATTTCCGCTAAGCCTAACCATCCATAAGTATCCGTACCATCAAATATCGGAAGTTCTACACGTTTCAACAATCCATCTCTACTACCGATAATCTAACTTCTATCAACCATTTCTTCCGGTCTAATACTACGGCTAGGTTCCGAGTTTGAGTGATGTACCTGATAATTTGGATGTCTATACGGAGGCGGTGATTCATCGACAATATCCATTCGCTTTGATAATCTCTTATTCAATGTCACACACATTCATTCGTAACAGTCCTCGATCTTCGTCTCCAATCGCGATTCGAGTGCTCGTGAATTCTTCTCAATCTCCGAAACCGATTCCGTGAAACTTCGATTTAAATCTACTTGCACCGCTTTATGTTTCTGGAACAACGCCACCAATTTCTCCATCGTCACCGGCTGATCTTCTTGAATCTCGTCGGAAATTTTCGTCTTTGTCATCGCGAAGTTTCGATCCAGAAAGCTCAATCACGCACCAATTTGAAAGAACCTAGTGTATATTATTCAGAATAAAAGCCCAACCACCCCTCTTGGTCTCCACAGCCCAGAGAACAAAGCCTACTACAATCTTGCTCTCAATTGAGAGACAAGCCCAATACTCAACAACTACAAACTTTACCTTGGGTCCTCTTATATAGTTAGGCCCAAGTATAATATAAGACTTATATACTCTCTTCACTCCATCCTACCTTTCTCCTTATTACCTTCCTTCCTCTTCCTTAAATAGACTCTATGGGGCATATTAGAGTTCCAATCAATCTTTATATCCATCACATGGAAGTCTACTGGAACTATGGCATTGCGAATCTGCACTGGGACGTCTCTGGCTGTTCCTATTGAATTCACTTTGGTGCGATCCACAAAGGTGAATGAATCACTAGAAGGATCCACTTCCAGGTTTAGCATCTCTGCCATCACTCTAGGCATAATGTTAACTGCTGATCTAATGTCGCAGAGGGTGTTAGGAAACTCGTGACCTTTGGCATAACATGGGATCACAAATTTTCCAGGTCACTTTTCTTCTTGAGAGTAGTCCACTGATTCGTCCTCTCCCTGAGGTCATTAGACATGCGCTTTATGTCTTTTTTGTTTCCCAAGATTCCTTGAAAAACATCCACAATTTGTGAGTATAATATGCTTCATTAAATGGAGTATCTAAAGAAATTTTAAAAACTCTTTTGGCAAAGCCATCCATCTCTTTGTCAGTTGCTTCTCTGCGAAGATGTTTGGGAATCTTATGCTTCCTTCTGGAGTGTCTTTCCGTTGTCATGGGATCATGTGTACTGGTGTTTTGTTCCTGGTTCTCCATTCTTGAAGATCTGACGAATAGGGTTGCACTCAGACTTGGTAAACAACTCGGGTCTGCTGTTGTGGGTTGTACATCGATGCTTGCTTCTTGCCGTCGATCAACGATGGAGGATTCACACAAGGCGACTGATTCTGCAGGTTCCATCGATCGATGCTCCGGCTCTGGCGTCGATCGACACCAATGTGAACTGCCGAAAGATATGGCACTTTCTAAACGAAAATCTCTTTCTTGCAGTTGTTTTCTCTTCACCTTTTACCAAAAGTCTTCACATATTAATGCATTGACATGGTGATTCTGACTAGCTTCCCCTTTCGCCTTAATCAAGGCCTCATGTCTTTGAATGGCCTCACTTGTTTGGATCACTTGAATGGCCTACCTTCTTCGTCATAACTCCTACGATATTTATTCAAATTTGTGCTGATTGTCCACTGATTTATGTTTCCAAATCAAGGATATTACCTCTTGATTCATCCTCGTTTGATTAGAATCTAGAAGAATTTGCCGTTTTTCCAAACATGGTTACCTGGAATCACCTAAGTTCAAATTGCGATACGTTCTTCATCATAACTCCATAGAGATTTATTCAACTTTGTGGTGATTTTCCACAGATTTATGCTTCCAAATTCAGGTTCTTACATCTTGATCCATCCTAGTTTTATTAGAAACTTGAAGAACTTGTCATTTGTCAAAACATGGTAACATGGAATAAAATGAGTTGAAAGTGGGATATCGTCTTCATCAAAACTCCTATGAGATTTATTTAACATCGTGGTAATTCTCCACTGATTATTGTTTCAAAACCAAGCTTCTTACATATTCAATCATCCTAGTTTGATTAGAATCTTGAAGAACTTGCCATTTGTCCAAATAGGGTAAGCTGGAATCACTTGAGCTGAAAGTGGGATACCTTCTTCATCATAACTCCTATGATATTTATTCAACTTCGTGGTGATTTTCAAATGATTTATGTTTCCAAATTAAGCTTCTTACATCCTGATTCATCCATGTTTGATAAGAAACTTGAAGAACTTGTCATTTGTCCAACCATGGTAACCTGGAATCACATGAGTTGAGAGTGGGATACCTTCTTCATCATAACTCCTAAGCGATTTATTAAATTTTGAGGTGATTCTCCACTGATTAATTTTTCAAAATCAAGTTTTTAGCATCTGGATTCATCCTATTTTGATTAGAATCTCGAAGAGCTTGCTATTTGGTATTGTATGAGTTCAAGGTGGGATACCTTTTTCATCATAACTCCTATGAGATTTAGCAAACTTCGTGGTGATTCTTCACTAATTTATGTTTTCAAATCAAGGTTTTTTGTATTTTGATTCATCCTGATTTGATTAGAATCTTGAAGAACTTCCTATTTGTGCTAACATGGTATGCTGGAATTGCCTGAGTTCACAGTGTAATACCTTATTCATCATAACTTAAATGAGATTTATTCAACTTTGTGGTGATTATCCAATGATATATGTTTTGAAAATACATTTTGATTCTTCCTTGTTTGATTAGAATCTTGGAGAACTTGACATTTGTCCAAACTGGTAATTGGAATCCACTGACTTGAAAGAGGGATACCTTCCGTGTAATTTGCCACTGATTTGTAGTTTCCAAAACAAGTTTATACATCTTGTTCATCCTTTTATTAGAATCTTGAGAAGTGCATTTGTCCAAACATTAACTGACAATAACTGAAGTTGAAAGTGGGATACCTTCTCCATAAACTCAATAATTTATTCAATTTATGTTGATTCTCTACTGATTATGTTTCCAAATCAAGCCTTCTAACATCTTGATTCATCCTGTTTGAGTTTGAATCTGGAAGAACTTTGCCAATTGTCCAAACATAATAAGCTAGAATCACATGAATTGAAAGTGAGATAACTTCTTTATCATAACGCGTATGAGATTTATTGAACTTCGTGGTGATTTTCCACTCATATATGTTCCTAATTTAAGCTTCATTTATCTTGATTCATCCTTGTTTGATTACATTCTTGAATAACTTGCCATTTGTCCTAACATGGCAAGTTGGAATCACCTGAGTTGAATGTGGGATACCTTCTTCGTCATAACTCTTATGAAAATTATTCAACATTTCGGTGATTCTTCACTGATTATTATTTCCAAACCAAGCTTCTTACATCTTTACTCATCATGGTTTGTTCGAATCTTGAAAAACTTGCCATTTGTCCAAACATGGTAAGCTTAAATCACATGAGTTAAAATTGGTTACCTTCTTCATCATAAAATTTATGAGATTTATTCAATCTTGTGGTGATTTTTCAATGATATATGTTTCCAAATTAAGCTTCTTACATATTGATTCATCCTTGTTTGATTAGAAACTTGAAGAACTTACGAATTTCCAAACATGGTAAGCTGGAATCACATGAGTTGAAAGTGGGATACCTTCTTCATCATAATTACTATGAGATTTATTTAACTTCATGGTGATTCGCCACTAATTAATGTCTCCAGTCCAAACTTCTGACATTTTGAATCATCCTGGTTTGTTTGAATCTTGAAGAACTTTTCATTTCTCAATACATGGTAAGCTGGAATCACCTAAGTTGAAAGTAAGATACCTTCTTCATCAAAACTCCTATGAGATTTATTCAACTTTCGAGTGATTCTCCACTGATTATTGTTTCCAATCAAAACTTCTTACATTTTGATTCATCCTGGTTTATTTAAATTTTGAAGAACTTTGCATTTGTCCAAACATGGTAAGTTGAAATCACATTAGTTAAAAGTAGGATACCTTCTTCATCATAACTCATATATAATTTATTAAACTTCGTGGTTATTCTTCACTGATTTTTGTTTCCAAGCCAAGTTTCTTACATTGATTCATCTTGTTTTTATTATAATCTTGAAGAACTTGCCATTTGCCAAACAGGATAAGCTGGATTCACCTATGTTCAAATTGAGATACCTTCTTCATCATACCTTCTTAGAGATTTATTCAACTTTATGGTGATTTTCAACTGATTTATGTTTCCAAATCAATGTTCTTACATCTTGGTTCATCTTGATATCATTAGAATCTTGAAAACTCGTCATTTGCTCAAACAGGGTAAGTTGCAATTACCTGAGTTGAAAGTGGGATAACATCTTCATCAAAATTAATATGAGATTTATTTAACTTCATGGTGATTCTACATGGATTTATGTTTCCAAATCAAGGTTCTTACATCTTGATTCTTCTTTGTTTAATTAGAATCTTGAAGAACTTGCCATTTGTCAAAACATGGTAAGCTAACTTTACCTAGGTTGAAAATGGGATACATTCTTCATCATAACTCCTATGAGATTTATTCAAATTTTTGGTGATTCTACACTGATTTATTATTCCAAATAAAGCTTCTTACATTTTTATTTATCTTGCCTTGATTAGAATCTTGAAAAACTTGTCATTTGTCCAAACATGTTAGACTAGAATAACATGAATAGGGATACCTTCGAGTAATTTGCCACTGATTTGTAGTTCCAAACCAAGTTTATTACATCTTGAATCATCCTTTTTATTAGAATCTCGAAGAAGTTGTCATTTGTCCAAACAAGTTAAGATGGAATCACATGAGTTGGAAGTGGGATACCTTCTTCGTCATAAATCCTAATAGATATATTCAACTTTATGTTGATTCTCTACTGATTTATGTTTCCAAATCAAGCTTCTAACATCTTGATTCATCCTTTTTGTTTTGAATCTTGAAGAATTTGCCAATTGTCCAAACATGATAAGCTAGAATCACATGAATTGAAAGTGGGATAACTTCTTTATCATAACGCATATGAAAATTTATTCAACTTTGTGGTGATTTTCCACTCATATATGTTCCTAATTTAAGCTTCTTTTATCTTGATTCATCCTTGTTTGATTACAGTCTTGAAGAACTTGCCATTTTTCCTAACATGGTAAGCTGGAATCACCTAAGTTGAAAGTGGGATACTTTCTTCATCGTAACTCTTATGAGCTTTATTCAACCTTTTGACGATTCTTCACTGATTATTATTTCCAAACCAAGCTTCTTACATCTTGCTTCATCATGGTTTGTTGGAATCTTGAAGAACTTGTCATTTGTCCAAACATGGTAAGCTTAAATCACATGAGTTAAAAGTAGGATACCTTCTTTATCATAACTCCTATAGAATTTATTAAACTTCATGGTGATTCTTCATTGATTTTTGTTTCCAAACCAAGTTTCTTACATTGATTCATCTTGTTTTGATTATAATCTTGAAGAACATGCCATTTGCCAAACATGGTAAGTTTGATTCGCCTATGTTCAAATTGAGATACCTTCTTCATCATACCTTCTTAGAGTTTTATTCAACTTTATGGTGATTTTAAACTGATTTATGTTTCCAAATTAATGTTCTTACATCCTGGTTCAACTTGATATCATTAGAATCTTGAAAACTCGTCATTTGCTCAAACACGGTAAGTTGCAATTACATGAGTTGAAAGTGGTATAACATCTTCATCAAAATTATTATGAGATTTATTTAACTTCATGGTGATTCTACATGGATTTATGTTTCCAAATCAAGGTTCTTACATCTTGATTCATCTTTGTTTAATTAGAATCTTGAAGAACTTGCCATTTGTCAAAACATGGTAAGCTAACTTTACCTAGGTTGAAAATGGGATACATTCTTCATCATAACTCCTATGAGATTTATTCAAATTTTTGGTGATTCTACACTGATTTATTATTCCAAATAAAGCTTCTTACATTTTTATTTATCTTGCCTTGATTAGAATCTTGAAAAACTTGTCATTTTTCCAAAAAGGTTAGACTAGAATAACATGAATAGGGATACCTTCGTGTAATTTGCCACTGATTTGTAGTTCCAAACCAAGTTTATTACATCTTGAATCATCCTTTTTATTAGAATCTTAAAGAAGTTGTCATTTGTCCAAACAAGTTAAAATGGAATCACATGAGTTGTAAGTGGGATACCTTCTTCGTCATAAATCCTAATAGATATATTCAACTTTATGTTGATTCTCTACTGATTTATGTTTCCAAATCAAGCTTCTAACATCTTGATTCATCCTGTTTGATTTGAATCTTGAAGAACTTGCCAATTGTCCAAACATGATAAGCTAGAATCACATGAATTGAAAGTGGGATAACTTCTTTATCATAATGCATATGAGAATTTTTCAACTTTGTAGAAATTTTCCAATCATATATGTTCCTAATTTAAGCTTCTTTTATCTTGATTCATCCTTGTTTGAGTACCGTCTTGAAGAACTTACCATTTGTCCTAACATGGTAAGTTGGAATCACCTGAGTTGAATGTGGGATACCTTATTCGTCATAATTCTTATGAGATTTATTCAACATTTTGGTGATTCTTCACTGATTATTATTTCCAAACCAAGCTTCTTACATCTTTATTCATCATGGTTTGTTGGAATCTTGAAGAACTTGCCATTTGTCCAAACATGGTAAGCTTAAATCACATGAGTTAAAAGTTGGTTACCTTCTTCATCATAAAACTTATGAGATTTATTCAATCTTGTGGTGATTTTTCAATGATATATGTTTCCAAATTAAGCTTCTTACATATTGATTCATCTTTGTTTGATTAGAAACTTGATCAATTTATGAATTGTCCAAACATGGTAAGCTGGAATCACATGAGTTGACAGTGGAATACCTTCTTCATCATAATTCCTATGAGATTTATTCAACTTCATGGTGCTTCGTCACTAATTATTGTCTCCAGTCCAAACTTCTTACATTTTGAATCATCCTGGTTTGTTTGAATCTTGAAGAACTTTTCATTTCTCAATACATGGTAAGCTGGAATCACCTAAGTTGAAAGTAAGATACCTTCTTCATCAAAACTCCTATGAGATTTATTCAACTTTCGAGTGATTCTCCACTGATTATTGTTTCCAATCAAAACTTCTTATATTTTGATTCATCCTGGTTTATTTGAATTTTGAAGAACTTTGCATTTGTCCAAACATGGTAAGTTGAAATCACATTAGTTAAAAGTATGATACCTTCTTCATCATAACTCATATAGAATTTATTAAACTTCGTGGTGATTCTTCACTGATTTTTGTTTCCAAGCCAAGTTTCTTACATTGATTCATCTTGTTTAGATTATAATCTTGAAGAACTTGCCATTTGCCAAACAGGATAAGCTGGATTCACCTATGTTCAAATTGGGATACCTTCTTCATCATACCTTCTTAGAGATTTATTCAACTTTATGGTGATTTTCAACTGATTTATGTTTCCAAATCAATGTTCTTACATCTTGGTTCATCTTGATATCATTAGAATATTGAAAACTCGTCATTTGTTCAAACACGGTAAGTTGCAATTACCTGAGTTGAAAGTGGGATAACATCTTCATCAAAATTAATATGAGATTTATTCAACTTCATGGTGATTCTACATGGATTTATGTTTCCAAATCAAGGTTCTTACATCTTGATTCTTCTTTGTTTAATTAGAATCTTGAAGAACTTGCCATTTGTCAAAACATGGTAAGCTGACTTTACCTAGGTTGAAAATGGGATACATTCTTCATCATAACTCCTATGAGATTTATTCAAATTTGTGGTGATTCTACACTGATTTATTATTCCAAATAAAGCTTCGTACATCTTTATTTATCTTGCCTTGATTAGAATCTTGAAAAACTTGTCATTTGTCCAAACATGTTAAACTAGAATAACATGAATTGGGATACCTTCGTGTAATTCGCCACTGATTTGTGGTTCCAAAACCAAGTTTATTACATCTTGAATCATCCTTTTTATATTAGAATCTCGAAGAAGTTGTCATTTGTCCAAACAAGCTAAGATGGAATCACATGACTTAGAAGTAGGATACCTTCTTCGTCATAAATCCTAATAGACATATTCAACTTTATGTTGATTCTATACTGATTTATGTTTCCAATGAAGCTTCTAACATCTTCATTCATCCTGTTTGGTTTGAATCTTGAAGAACTTGCCAACTGTCCAAACATGATAAGCTAGAATCACATGAATTAAAAGTGGGATAACTTCTTTATCATAACGCGTATGAGATTTATTCAACTTCGTGGTGATTTTCCACTCATATATGTTCCTAATTTAAGCTTCTTTTATCTTGATTCATCCTTGTTTGATTAAAGTCTTGATGAACTTACCATTTGTCCTAACATGGTAAGCCGAAATCACCTGAGTTGAAAGTGGGATACCTTCTTCGTCATAAGTTTTATGAGATTTATTCAACCTTTTGGCGGTTCTTCACCGATTATTATTTCCAAACCAAGCTTCTTACATCTTGCTTCATCATGGTTTGTTGGAATCTTGAAGAACTTGTCATTTGTCCAAACATGGTAAGCTTAAATCACATGAGTTAAAAGTAGGATACCTTCTTTATCATAACTCCTATAGAATTTATTAAACTTCATGGTGATTCTTCATTGATTTTTGTTTCCAAACCAAGTTTCTTACATTGATTCATCTTGTTTTGATTATAATCTTGAAGAACTTGCCATTTGCCAAAAAAGGTAAGCTGGATTCACCAATGTTCAAATTGGAATACCTTCTTCATCATACCTTCTTAGAGATTTATCCAACTTTATGGTGATTTTTGAAATTATTTATGTTTCCAAATCAATGTTCTTACATCTTGGTTCATCTTGATATCATTAGAATCTTAAAAACTCGTCATTTGTTCAAACACGGTAAGTTGCAATTAGCTGAGTTGAAAGTAGGATAACATCTTCATCAAAATTAATATGAGATTTATTCAACTTCAAGGTGATTCTAAATGGATTTATGTTTTCAAATCAAGGTTCTTACATCTTGATTCATCTTTGTTTAATTAGAATCTTGAAGAACTTGCCATTTGTCAAAACATGGTAAGCTGACTTTACATAGGTTGAAACTGGGATATATTCTTTATCATAACTCCTATGAGATTATTCAACTTTGTGGTGATTCTATACTGATTTATTATTCCAAGTAAAGCTTCTTACATCTTTATTTATCTTGCCTTATTTTAGAATCTTGAAAAACTTGTCATTTGTCCAAACATGTTAAACTAGAATCACATGAATTGGGATACCTTCGTGTAATTCGCCATTGATTTGTGGCTCCAAACCAAGTTTATTATATCTTGAACCATCCTTTTTTATTAGAATCTACAAGAATTTGTCATTTGTCCAAACAAGCTAAGATGGAATCACATAAGTTGGAAGTGAGATATCTTCTTCGTCATAAATCTTAATAGATATAGAGAAAATGACTCAACTAATACAGAAAAGTTAGAATATTACTAGACTATCATACATTTTCTGAAAATTACTAGGATGTTTTTTTGACCCTAGTAAATTACAATAAACATCCTTCCTTAGTTTTTCTTTATTTTTAACTAAGAAAGCCATGTCAGCAAACCGTATTCCACCTCACATTATACATATTCCATGTCACCTGTTTTTTTACATTCACAGAGACACTCATAAATTAAAAACAAAGAGAGAAAAAACCACAATTTTCTTCATTCGTTGCTTAAACCCTAATCTTTTGAGTTGACATTGTTGTTTATCATCTGAAATTTTTCAAACTGTCTATCCCGATATCGTCTTCGCCGAAATCATCTTCTCCGAAAGCGTTTCTACTAAATCTTCTTCGCTGCAATCGCCCAAAATCATCTTCTCTGCTGAGTTTTTCGAGATTGTGGCTGAGTTTTATTTATGTTGTGGCTGAGGTACTTTTCTTTTACGACTAAGTTATATATGCAGTTGTGGCTGAGTTACTTCTTGCGAATCTCCAAAAATCTAGGTATAAGAAATGTGCATTCTGAGGAGAAAAAGCAAATACATTTTAAAACACCCAAATTGACAATTGTGGGGTGTATTCATTTAAGTTAGTTTGCGTTATGATACCCATATTTCGATAATCTTTTTTTTTCCAGATCTGAGTGTAAGAGAAGCTTGAACAAGAAGTTAATGGAGGAGACATAAAGAAGTGATGGATTTGGCAAAGACGAGGCAGAGGAGTTCAGTGAAGCTTGGAGACATGGAGGAGTTATCACCGGAATGGTGCAGCAAACCTGTATTTTTTTTGTTTCTCTGTGGAAAACATACTTCAACCGTTTATTTTATATTTGACTTATGCTATGTTTATACAACTTAGCTGTGTCGTTTATATATCTCAGCCATGTCGTTTAAATAAATCAGCCATACCTCAAAATATCATAAAATCAAAAATGTTTATATAACTCAGCCGTGTCGTTTTGATAACTTAGTCGTGTCGTTTATATAATTCAGTCATACCTCAAACGTACTCTAAAATCAAAAATTTGAATTCAAGTACTTTAAATAGTTATATTGAAGATCCTCTTATCAATATCAAGTGAATATAAATCAACTAAAATATATATATTTTCTTGAATTTTCAAGTTGAGACTTTAACTTGATCTTGATATATATGTTCTCTTACAATTACTTATACAATTTTTACTCACAAGACTCTAACTTTAATCATTTCTTAAATCAAAACCTCAAATCCTAAATTATAGAGCTATAAAGTTATAAAAATTATAAATTTTATCTTTTGAACATTAAATCTGATATTTTATTATTTAAATTTATTATTATTTAAAGTTTAAGGTTTAGGTTTAAAGTTTAGGTTTATAGTTTAGAGAAAAAATTCAAATTTTAATCATTTTGACAATTTAATCTCTAATCCTTAAATATTCCATTTTAAATCTTGATTTAAATCAGTAACTATATTTTTAAAATTTAAGTTATTTTAAAATCAAATTGGAAAAAACTTAAATTACAATTTATATTGGTTTTTTCATAACCATTGATTGATTTTAATCTAAGGGTTCAAAATTATCTTTTTGTCTATCCTCAACCTTCTCTCTCATTGGTTAATCTTTTTTTCAAGGATCACAATTAATGGCCATTTATTAGATAATTTCTAAAGGATAAAAATTATTCTCTCCTTTTCTTACAATTGATAGGACTTAGCCTCTTCATCTCTCTCTCTCTCTTTGACATTTTTTCTTCTACAAAAACGACGAATCCGATGAGGGAGGGAGCGGTAGAATGTCGGATCACCATACAAGACACTGAAGAAGACAAAGCTTCTTCTCTAACCGACCACCGAAGACGAAGACGACTGCAGTAGATTTGTCTCAGATTTTTGATTTTTTAGATTTGCATGGTTTATGAGAGTGATATGTCTCTTGGTTCCTAATATATAAACTCGTCTTTTTAGTTTCTCTTTCGGTTTCTAAATTCAATTTTCGTTTGGATGATGAATCTTGAGCATGTTATAAGCTTTTTTTTGGTCGACATGGTCATAACAAAGTCTTATTGTAACCACAACTCAGCCTTTGATTATAGCAAAAACCCTAAACCATGACTTATAAGTCAGTCGTAACGTTCCTATAAGTCAGCCGTCAAGTGTAATTTGTTTCGCGATGTTTTGTATTTTGGGCGGGAACAAAATCATTTTGGGCGGGAAGAAAAGATTAAAGTTTTAATATGAATGGTATAAGTCAGTCGTAACATATGTATAACTCAGTCGTAACGTATGCATAACTCAGCCGTAATGTATGCATAACTCAGTTGTAACGTATGTGTTGGAGACTCGGTGTATGAACTAAAGTTATCATATTCAGATGACGCACCATCTGATTCGTTAAACATGTAAAAATTGGCTTTCAAATTCATCATCTTCTTTGTCTTATCTACTTTTCTTACTTTTTTTGTTCAACTCTCTCATTTTCTTACAATTTACGGGACTTACCTTTTTTATCTATCTCTCTTTGACTTTTTCTTCTTCTCCAAGATGATGAATCCAATGAGAGAGGGACCAGCAGGATGTCTTCCGATTTTCAATTTTTTAGATCTATGTTTTCTTAGACCCAGATTCTGGAAACAATAATTACCAGATCCATAAGATGAAGAATAAGATGAAGAAGATAAATAAAGAAGATGAATAATGAAGAATAAGACACAACGTCTGTAACATAAACTTTTTTTACTGTTGTAACGTTTTTTATAACATGGCAACTAAGAACTGATGACATGAATGATGACATGGCAAATCGGTAAGTCAACCGACATAGAAACATATAATTCAGCTAACATAACTCAGACATAACATACATTGCACGTCAGCCTCAACGTGAATGCTATTCTAGTAATTAATCTTTTCCTAATAATTAGCCATCATTACACAGAACATAATAAATCAGCCCTATCGTCAACTAAATCAGCAGTCAAATGAATGTTATTCTAGTAATTAATCTTTCGCTAATAGGTAAGCCGTAATTAGGATGAATTTAATGTTAATCCAACTCATCACGGCTGATTAAAAGTAACTCAGCCGTAACAAGCTCTCTTAGGTCAGCTGAAACCTTAGTAACATAGCCGCCTGATGATCATTCAATCAACATGCGGAAAATAACTCAGCCGTCTCTTAACTACAACTCCGTCAAAATTTTGACAACTAAGCCAGCCGAGACCACATAATTCAGTCAGATTTCTGTTAATCAGCTGTAATAAGCAGCATACTTATATCCGTAAGTCAGCCATTTTCTCATAAGTCAACCGGGTTAATTAAATCCGTTGTAACGTATTTTGTAACGCTTTCCAGCTGAGTTCATTAATACGCGTCAGCGAATTCCTACGTGGCGACAATTTTTGGCTTACGTGGCATAAAAAAGTCATGGCATTCTTGTAAATACGTTTTTGTCATAACATAATATAAGGGCACGCTGGGCATTAAAAAAATATCAGTCATAAAAAACAATATTTGTATTCTTCTAGTCTTAAGTAATAAAATATGTGCTAGTTAAGTCAAGTTCCCAAAGATATATTCAACTTTATGTTGATTCTCTACTGATTTATGTTTCCAAATCAAGCTTCTAACATCTTGATTCATCCTGTTTGATTTGAATCTTGAAGAACTTGCCAATTGTCCAAACATGATAAGCTAGAATCACATGAATTGAAAGTGGGATAACTTCTTTATCATAACGCGTATGAGATTTATTCAACTTCGTGGTGATTTTCCACTCATATATGTTCCTAATTTAAGCTTCTTTTATTTTGATTCATCCTTGTTTGATTACAGTCTTGAAGAACTAGCCATTTGTCCTAACATGGTAAGCTGGAATCACCTGAGTTGAAAGTGGGATAACTTCATCATAACTCTTATGAGATTTATTCAACCTTTTGGCGATTGTTCATTGATTATTATTTCCAAACCAAGTTTCTTACATCTTGCTTCATCATGGTTTGTTGGAATCTTGAAGAACTTGCCATTTGTCCAAACATGGTAAGTTGAAATCACATGAGTTAAAACAAGGATACCTTCTCATCATAACTCCTATAGAATTTATTAAACTTCATGGTGATTCTTCTCTGATTTTTGTTTCCAAGCCAAATTTCTTACATTGATTCATCTTGTTTTGATTATAATCTTGAAGAACTTGCCATTTGCCAAACAAGGTAAGCTGGATTCACCTATGTTCAAATTGGGATACCTTCTTCATCATACCTTCTTAGAGATTTATTCAAATTTATGGTGATTTTCAACTGATTTATGTTACCAAATTATGTTTTTTACATCTTGGTTTATCTTGATATCATTGGAATCTTGCAAACTCGTCATTTGTTCAAACACAGTAAGTTTCAATTACCTGAGCTGAAAGTGGGTTAACATCTTCATCAAAATTAATATGAGATTTATTCAACTTCATGGTGATTCTACATGGATTTATGTTTCCAAATCAAGGTTCTTACATCTTTATTAATCTTTGTTTGATTAGAATTTTGAAGAACTTGTCATTTGATAAAACATGGTAAGTTGACTTTACCTAGGTTGTAAATGAGATACATTCTTCATCATAACTCCTATGAGATTTATTCAACTTTGTGGTGATTTTACACTGATTTATTATTCCAAATAAAGCTTCTTACATCTTTATTTATCTTGCTTTAATTAGAATCTTGAAAAACTTGTCATTTGTCCAAACATGTTAAACTAGAATCACATGAATTGGGATACCTTCGTGTAATTCGCCACTGATTTATGGTTCCAAACTAAGTTTATTACATCTTGAATCATCCTTTTTATTAGAATCTCGAAGAAGTTGTCATTTCTTCAAACAAGCTAAGATGGAATCACATGAGTTGGAAGTGGGATACCTTCTTCGTCATCAATCCTAATAGATATATTCAACTTCATGTTGATTCTCTACTGATATATGAATCCAAATCAAGCTTCTAGCATCTTGACTCATCCTATTTGATTTGAATCTTGAAGAACTTGACAATTGTCCAAACATGATAAGCTAGAATCACATGAATTGAAAGTGGGATAACTTCTTTATCATAATGCATATGAGAATTTTTCAACTTTGTAGAAATTTTCCAATCATATATGTTCCTAATTTAAGCTTCTTTTATCTTGATTCATCCTTGTTTGATTACAGTCTTGAAGAACTTGCCATTTTTCCTAACATGGTAAGCTGGAATCACCTAAGTTGAAAGTGGGATACTTTCTTCATCGTAACTCTTATGAGCTTTATTCAACCTTTTGACGATTCTTCACTGATTATTATTTCCAAACCAAGCTTCTTACATCTTGCTTCATCATGGTTTGTTGGAATCTTGAAGAACTTGCCATTTGTCCAAACATGATAAGCTTAAATCACATGAGTTAAAAGTTGATTACCTTCTTCATCATAAAACTTATGAGATTTATTCAACCTTGTTGTGATTCTTCGATGATATATGTTTCCAAATAAAGCTTCTTACATATTGATTCATCCTTTTTGATTAGAAACTTTAAGAACTTACTAATTATCCAAACATGGTAAGCTGGAATCACATGAGTTGAAAGTGGAATACCTTCTTCATCATAATTCCTATGAGATTTATTCAACTTCGTGGTGATTCACCACTGATTATTGTCTCCAGTCCCAACTTCTTACATTTTGAATCATCCTGGTTTGTTTGAAACCTGAAGCACTTATCATTTTTCTAAACATGGTAAGATGGAATCATCAGAGTTGAAAGTAAGATACCTTCTTCATCAAAACTCCTATGTGATTTGTTTAGATTTGGAGTGATTTTGCACTGATTATTGTTTCCAATCCAAACTTCTTACATTATGATTCCTCCTGGTTTGTTTGAATTTTGAAGAACTTTGCATTTGTCTAAACATGGTAAGCTGGAATCACATAACTTGAAAGTAGAATACCATATTAATCATAACTTCTATAGAATTTATTCAATTTCGTGGTGATTCTTTACTGAATTTTGTTTCCAAGCCAAGTTTCTTACATCTTGATTCATCGTGGTTTGATTATAATCTTGAAGAACTTGCCATTTGCCAAACATGGTGAGCTGGATCCACCTAACTTCAAATTTGGATACCTTCTTCATCATACCTTCTTCAACATTATTCAACTTTATGGTGATTTTCAATTTATTTATGTTTTCAAATAAAGGTTCTTACATCTTGGTTCATCTTGATTTGATTCGAATCTCGAAAAACTTGTCATTTGTCAAAAATGGTAAGCTAAAATTACCTCAGTTGAAAGTGGGATACCTTCTTCATTATAACTCCAAATCAAGATTCTTACATCTTGAATCATCCTTTTTATTAGAATCTTGAAGAACTTGTCATTTTTCCAAACAAGTTAAGATGAAATCACCTGAGTTGGAAGTGAGATACCTTCTTCGTCATTGCTCCTAATAGATATTCAACTTTATGTTGATTCTCTACGGATTTATGTTTCCAATTCAAGCTTCTAACATCTTGAGTCATCATGTTTGATTTGAATCTTAACGAACTTGCCAATTGTACAAACATGATAAGCTGGAATCACATGGATTGAAATTGGGATAACTTCTTCATCATAACTCATATGAGATTTATTCAACTTCGTGGTGATTTTCCACTAATATATGTTCCCAATTCAAGCTTCTTATATCGTGATTCATCCTTTTTTGATTACTCTCTTGAAGAACTTAATATTTGTCCACCTGAGTTGGAACTTAATATTTGTCCACATGATAAGCTGGAATCACCTGAGTTGAAAGTGGGAAACTTTCTTCATCATAACTCTTATGAAATTTATTCAACTTTTTGGTGATTCTCCACTGATTATTATTTCCAAACCAAGCTTTTTACATCTTTGTTCATCTTGGTTTGTTGGAATCTTGAAGAACTTGCCATTTGTATAAACATGGTAAGCCTAAATCACATGAGTTAAAAGTTGGTTGCCTTCTTTATCATGAAACCTATGATATTTATTCAACTTTGTAGTGATTCTTAAAGAACTTGCCATTTATCCAAACATGGTAAAGTTGAATCACATGATTTGAAAGTGGGATATCCTTTTCATCATAACTCATATAGGATTTATTCAACTTTTGTGGTGATTCTTCTCTACTTTTTGTTTTCAAGCAAAGTTTCGTACATCTTTATTCATCCATGTTTGATTAGAATCTTGAAGAACTTGCCATTTGCCAAACAAAATAAGATGGATTAACCTAAGTTCAAATTGTGATACCTTCTTCATCGTACCTTCTTAGAGATTTATTCAACTTTATTTTTATTTTCCACTGATTTATGTTTCCAAATCAAGGTTCTTACATCTTGGTTCATCTTGATTTGATTAGAATCTTGAAAAACTTGTCATTTGTTCAAACACGGTAAGTTGCAATTACCTGAGTTGAATGTGTGATATCATCTTCATCAAAATTAATATGAGATTTATTCAACTTCATGGTGATTCTCCATGGATTTATGTTTCCAAATCAAGGTTCATACATCTTGATTCATCTTTGTTTGATTAGAATCTTGAAGAACTTGCTATTTGTCCAAACATGGTAAGATGAAATTACCGAGGTTGAAAGTGGGATACATTCTTCATCATAACTCCTATGAAATTTATTCAACTTTGTGGTGATTCTACACTGATTTATTATTCCAAATAAATCTTCTTACATCTTTATTTATCTTTCCTTGATTAGAATCTTGAAAAAGTTGTCATTTGTCCAAACATGTTAAACTGAAATCACATGAATTGAGATACCTTCTTGTAATTCTCCACTGATTTGTGTTTCCAAATCAAGGTTCTTTCATCGTGAATCATCCTTTTTTATTAAAATCTCAATGAAGTTGTCATTTGTCCAAACAAGCTAAAATGGAATCACATGAGTTGGAAGTGGATACCGTCTTCGTCATAAGTCCTAATAGATATATTCAACTTTATGTTTATTCTCTACTGATATTTCCAAACATGGTAAGTTTAAATCACATGAGTTAAAAGTTGGTTACCTTCTTCATCATAAAACTTATGAGATTTATTCAACCTTGTGGTGATTCTTCAATGATATATGTTTCAAAATTAAGCTTCTTACATATTGATTCATTCTTGTTTGATTAGAAACTTGAAGAACTTGCCAATTGTCCAAACATGGTTAGCTGGAATCACATGTGTTGAAAGTGGGATACCTTCTTCATCATAATTCCTATGAGATTTATTAAACTTCATGGTGATTCACTGCTGAATATTGTTTCCAATCCAAACTTCTTACATTTTGAATTATCCTGGTTTGTTTGAATCTTGAAGAACTTGTCATTTGTCAAAACATGGTAAGCTGAAATCACAAAGGAACGATGGTTTGTTCCGACTTTGGACACGACTGCTTCCAAGTCAGATTTAAAACAGAGAAGATCTGACTTAGTTCTGGCCAACCGACCATACCACTTCACGAGATGGATGCTCATAGTTCAGAAATGGGAACCAGTAATCTCTCCTAGCTTTCCTTCTCATATTCCATTCTGGATTAAGCTTAAATGCCTCCCCCTCGACTATTGGAACCGTGAAATGCTCAACAAAATAAGCAAAGAATTAGGCAGGATGGACGATTTCGAGCTATCACCAACGACAGCGAGAATCACAGTCATGCTCAACGAACTACAAAACCTGATTAAGGAAACTATCATTGAGTTCGCTACTGGAGAGGAGCTGTCGTAACATTGGAGTATGATAAACTGATGAACCACTGTTACTACTGCAACAGCCTCAGTCACGAAGGTCTGGATTGCCAGGCTCAGAAACATAAAACACTACCGCAACACGACGTCATCTCTGCAAAGAACCAAGAAAGAGATTTCCATGGGAGATCATCAAAACTGACAGAAACTGAGAGGAAATTAACAGCTAGAACATCCCAGCAGAGTCCTCCACCAAAAAAACCCAAAAGAACGACAACAAAAAACTCAATATAGCCAAAGGGTGGATAGGCATGGGAAACCGTTTGGCACAAGACCCTCCTACAAAAAGATGGAACCAGGGTGTGACACCCCCGATCATAAATGACCCGAAATGACACGGTCAATGCTCACTGAAAGCCGATCCAAGGTTCCTGGAATACTTCAGATGCCTTAGACTAGCAATCAGAAACACCAATGTTCCTATCGGACATCGCCCGAGGCTTTTCAACCCGACCGAGCAAATACCCGATAGTTGGTTCGTCCGGACAAGGACTAATATCATATGGAACCCGTACTTTAAAACATTCTTTATAAATTATATATTTATTCATTCAAAAGCATCTTACAAAAATGTTATAGATTAACCTCGAGGTTTTCGGAAAACAATATTTATACATAAGATTGATTAAAAATTACTTTGCAAAGATAATAAAACTACTGCTGGCTAATGATGTTCCTTCCCGTCATAAAGTAAGGGCTCCCGCCTATTTGTTGCCTTCATCGCAAATGAGTCATGAGTAACTAGTTTACTCAGTGAGTCTAATCCCACACCCCAACAAATATTAGTAATATCCCGAGCAGAGAACTCCATCTGAATGCAGAGGAAATATATTCCTTAATTATTGCATATATATAAGGCATATCTTTTATCGATGTGAATCCTATCTTAAACATCACCTCCACGATACCCGCCATTCACTCATACTTCTAATATATATATATATATGCTAAACCTGGAAAACCACCAAGGCTAACCGAGCCTAGCAGGGAAAATAAGTATAACCATTATTTCTATCAGATATTCCAAGATCGAACATCTAATGCTGCATGCAGTTACACGGCCTCCAGGGTGCGACCCCATCATCGTGTCTTCGTGACCTTGTTCCATATCTCAGGACCAATCCACGGTAATGCGGGACTTTAGGGAGAGAGAATATGATAAGACTTCACATGATTCATACTTACATACTTAATAATATACTTATATATTAGTACTTGAGAACAAGTACTAAGGCTCGGGATAAACCTTAAAGAATAGAGAATAATATTTATTTATTTTTACTAAGTAGACACTTCACAATTTATTATTGTTCAAGACATTAACTTATCAATCAACCATAATAAGTAATAACTCAAGCAATTTCACTCATAACTCATCAATTATCTATCTAGACTCACCTTTGTTTATATGAGATTGGCTAAGGAAGACTAAACTCGATCTCAAGCTAATCACACTCCACTTCACTTCTGATTCAGAACGTCCACAAGAAAGGATCCGGTTGATCCCACCACTGAACTCGGCCAATGACCTAAAACAAAAGAGTTCGATACACAAGATCATTAATCCAACAGTTCGGTTTGGAAAAGGAAACTTAAATCAGATGTTATCAGCTCGGTTAAGGGCAAAGCTTAGCAGTTCAGATCAACTCAGCTCGGCTCAGACCAGTACTAGACAAGATCGAATCTGTTCGGTTTAACTTAGACAGTTTACATAAATTCGGCTACAGTGTTTATGAGACAGATTTAATCATAAACAAACCATGACTGATCCGAATATGAACTTAGAAAAATGATTTTGAAAGGTTAATCAACCCACAGCACTCGGATAATCAGACTGAACTGAAACAAGAGACTGAAGCTTACTGAAATTAACCAACGGTGTAGATGGTCTAGGCGGATCCTTTTCTTCAAGGTTAATACACAACGGTTCAATAGTTGAGACTGATAAGAAGTGAAGTGATCTCATGAATCTTCTGGACCATCGAAATAATTATTCCATAAACCACAGTCACTGATTCAAGTCATAAGAAGGTTGGAAAGGGTCTTACATGCTCAGATCTCTCTTCTGAACTTTCTCTGAATTTTTCTCTTAATTTTTCTCACAGATTTTTCTGTCTTCTTTCTCTCTTTCTCTCTAAACTTTTCTGTCTGGTTTTTGCTCTCTGTTTCAGAACGTGGGAAGCAGGAGGAAGAGAGACTTAAGTGGTTCTGATTGTATTTAGATGAGTGTCCAGATGAGGGCCCAAAGAAGGGGCAGTGGAGACAGCTGGAGAGCTGCTTCACCACTTTCAGAATCAGCTGCTGTCTTTTCCTTCACCTGAAGCAAGCTCCAGCCAGAACATGTGCTTCTCACATGATCTGTCCAGGAAGCAAGCAAGCAGCTTGTGATTTTCATGTGCCATTTACTACAGAAGCAAGCAAGCAAGTAGGTGAATGGCATGTGACTTGGTTACTGATCAAGCAGCTGAGAAGGTGAAGTACATGACTGGTCTGAATTATCTAGGAAGCTGGTCGATAATTCTGAACAAATTTTCGACCAAATATTTCTTGTCCTTTGGCTCTCGTCTTGCTTTCGGAAAATCTCATCCAGCTTAATAAAATTCGACCAACATAATTAATACTCGACTAGAACTATCAAGGGAAATCCTTTCGACCACATGACAGTCCCGTCAAGACTTTAGTTCATCGGGTCAATTTTATTTTAAATTTGATCGACCAACTCTGAACTGGTCGAACGGAATTTTTCTCGACCAAAAATTCACTGGCTCGTGAGGGTTATTACACAGGTTATAGACGGAAGTATGGAAACCCCAACTATACTGTGGAAGAAAACCCCCACAGGGAAAAAGCACGACCATCCGCAGACCCCCACTCATATCAGCGAGAAAAATGTATTGTATCATCACAGCATGAGGATACTACTCAAAGCAACCAGCAAACCCGACATCTCCGAGATGCCTCGTGCAGACGCTCCCTCTCATTTGGAACCCGACCAACGGAGACCAACCTTATATGGAAAGAGAAAGAACCACAATTGAACATTGAGCATATAAACACACCATACACCTCACCACGAGCGCAACTGGACCCCTCGACGATTGAAGTGCATAAACAACTCCATGAGGAAATACTCATTGAGCTGCAAGAGGTGACTATCCAATATGTCAATGTCCCAGAACCTGTTGAAAGTGCAGCAAGATGATAACGAGTATTGGAGGGGGAAACTCATAACCTCATGGCTGAAACAGCGGCGTCTATGCTAGCACACACACTAACTAGCAACCAAAATGCGCCCAACCAGGATTTTTACGGAAGCTTGGAAGCTGATGATAAACCTCACCTGGAAGAAAATGATGTCATTATACTGAATGCTCCTGTCTAGCAAAGAAAGAGAAGCCGTCCTCCTGAAAACTCAACATAAAAAATGCAATACTCAGAGGAACAAGATCAAGGAAGAGAAAGATATAGGTTATCCAAAACTCACCCAGAGTCATGAAGTCTTACTCCACCAAGAACTTAACTGTAAATCAGATTGAGTGCAGAAATAACAGCAAGGCCCGAAAGCCTCCGATCCCTAAACCAACGACAAACGCATCTGGATCAGAAGAGGAGGATAGAGCCTCGGGATCTGACCATGTGGAGAATAGTGATACGATCAGAGTAGAATGGACTCCAAGAACAGGGAGAAAGGCGGATTTTAAAAATTATGAGCTGGAACTGTTGTGGGTTGGGGAATCCCATGACAGTGCACAGATTGAAGGATCTAAAAAAAACTTAGATCCGGACATTGTCTTCTTAATGAAAACAAAAAATCCCCCGAAGTTTGTGACATCAAAGCTAGATCCTTTAAACTGCGCATATTCACTCCATATTCCGCCTCATACAACAGCAGCAAGAGGACTCTCTCTTCTGTGGAACACATGTGTAGAGATTAATGTACTACAACTTGTGATAATTTTATTGAGGTGGAAATCCCTTATAAGAAGAAAAAGTTCTTTGCTACTTTTACCTATGGTGCACCTGAATGATAGCATCGTAGACAGGTTCTCCAACGCCACACAACGCTGGGACTAACGAGAACTAAACCTTGGTTTCTCACCGGTGACTTAAATGAAATTTTGGACAATAGGAAAAAGAAGGGAGGAATAACTAGAACAGAAGGCTCGTTTGTGGATTTCAGAACCTTCCACTCCGAGTGTGACCTATTCAACTTGCACCATTCCGAACTTCCTCTCTTGGAGGGGAGTTCAACATAACCAAACTGTGCACTGCCGGCTGGACCAATCCCTATCCAACAACACGTGGGCTGAAATGTTTCCAACCGGTAGATGCTCATATCTTGACTTCATGGGATCAGGCCACAGACCAGTCATCTCATACCTAGAACCGGATACGAAGTAGAATGTTGTGGCTAGCCATTGGAGACAGAAACTCGGGATTTTTCCATGCCACAACAAGAATACGGCGTGGAATCAACAAATTCTTTGTAATAGAGAATACAGAGGGAGAAGCAGTCTTTGAAGAATTGGAGATCCTTGAAGTCATCACAGAGTACTTCACAAACCTCTTCACAACGAGTAACTCGGAGGCAACGACCATTGTCGAGGAAGTCATTAACTGCAGAATGTCCGATGACACAAATAGGAACCTTATCGTGATCACAGACGCCAAGGAAATCCGAGATGCTTTGTTCAACAAACACCCCGATAAAGCCCCTGGGCCAAACGGCTTCTCGGCGGTTTTTTTTCAGAACGAATTGGACGACAGTAGGCCCTGCAATAACAGAGGTAGTGATAGCCTTCTTCAGGGATGGAATTTGGCACAAAACATTAACATGACACATATACGCCTCATTCCAACGATAACATCCCCAAAATTGGTATCTTACAATCGCCCAATTGCATTGTGCAACATTTTCTACAAGATCATAGCAAAGATCATCACGAGACAGCTACAACCACTTGACTCGATTATCTCTGAGAATCAGTCCGCCTTTATTCCCAACAGAGAAGTTACGGACAAGATAATGATAACTCATGAAACTCTCCACTACCTAAAGAGATTGGATGCAACGAAACATTGTTCAATGGCGGTGAAAACCGACATGACCAAAGCATATGATAGGTTGGAATAGAACTTCGTCGAATCTGTGTTGACAAGATTCAGATCCCACGAGAAGTTTAATGGATGGATCATGCAATGCCTTTCATCTTTCACATACTCAATATTGTTCAACGAAGGAGCGCAGGGAATGATCATACCTACTAGCGGAATAAGACAAGGCGACCCGCTTTCACCTTACCTATTTATCCTATGCAGTGAAGTATTATCTTGGCTCTGTGCAGAAGCAAAACGACGAGGTAGTCTCACGGGGTTAGAGGTTGCACATGAAAGCCCTAAGATAAATCACCTAATCTTTGCCGACGACACTATGTATTTTTGTAAAAACAAATCCAACGAGTGTTGAGACTTTGAAAGTGGTCATCTCCAAATATGAATCATCATCTGGCCAATCAGTTAATGCATCCAAATCAGCCATCACATTTTCCAGCAAAACACCAGTAGAAATCAGGACACGAGTGAAGAACAATATTGGTATCTACAAAGAAGGAGGAAATGGGAAGTACTTAGGTCTTCCCGAGCATTTTGGACGAAAGAAAAAATATATGTTCACATCTATAGTTGACAGCATACGACAAAAGGCTGTGATCTGGAGCTCTAGGCAACTATCAGAAGGAGGCAAGATGATCATGCTCCAGTCGGTATTATCGGCAATACCTTCACATTCGATGATATGCTTTAAGTTACCAAAAAGCTTGCCTAAGAGGATTCAATCAGCACTGACCTGTTTTTGGTGGGACTCTAATCCCGAGAAGAGGAAGGTGTGCTGGATAGCATGGTCGGAGCAAGCACAATCAAAGAAAGATGGAGGCTTAGGCTTCCGTGATATTGAACTGGTCAACGATGCACTACTAGCAAATCAAGACTGGCTAGTCCGTGCAATAAATGGAGGAAACCAACTCAAGGGACATTTTGGAATTCTTCAAGATATCCAAAGCCTCGCTTGTCGTTTCTCTATACCTTCTTTTCGTTTATGCCACGTGCAAACAATTCACGAACCGACTCCCTCGCAAAGAGAACACTGTCAGATCTGTTTCCATTGATGTAAGAATTTTTCTTATTAATAAAATCAGTAGACGTTCATTTGTCCAAACATGGTAAGCTGAAATCACAAGAGTTGAAAGTAGGATACCGTCTTCATCGTAACTCCTATAAAATTTATTCATCTTTGTGGTGATTCTTCACTGATTTTTGTTTCCAAGCAAAAATTTCTTACATCTTGATTCATCCTGGTTTGTTTGAAATCTTAAAGAACTTGTCATTTGCCAAACAGGATAAGTTGGATTCACCTAAGTTCAAATTGTGATACCTTCTTCATCATACATTCTTGGAGATTTATTCAAATTTATGGTGATTTTCCACTGATTTATGTTTCCAAATCAAGGTTCTTACATCTTGTTCATCTTGATTTGATTAGAATCTTGAAAAACTTGTTATTTGTTCAAACAGAGTAATTTGCAATTACCTGTTTGAAAGTAAGATAACATTTTCATCATAATTAATAGTAGATTTATTCAACTTCGTGGTGATTCTCCATGGATTTATGTTTCCAAATCAAGGTTATACATCTTGATTCATCTTTCTTTGATTAGAATCTTGAAGAACTTGCCATTTGTCCAAACATTGTAAGTTAGAATTACCTGAGTTGAAAGTGGGATACCTTCTTCATCATAACTCTTATGAGATTTATACAACTTTGTGGTGATTCTCCACTGATTTATGATTCCAAATAAAGCTTCTTACATCTTTATTTATCTTGCTTTTATTAGAATCTTGAAAAACTTGCCATTTGTCCAAACATGTTAAACTTGAATCACATGAAATGGGACACCTTTGTGTAATTCTCCACTGATTTGGGTTTCCAAATAAAGGTTCTTACATCTTGAATCATCCTTTTTATTAGAATCTTGAAGAACTTGTCATTTTTCCAAACAAGTTAAGATGAAATCACCTGAGTTGGAAGTGAGATACCTTCTTCGTCATTGCTCCTAATAGATATTCAACTTTATGTTGATTCTCTACGGATTTATGTTTCCAATTCAAGCTTCTAACATCTTGAGTCATCATGTTTGATTTGAATCTTAACGAACTTGCCAATTGTACAAACATGATAAGCTGGAATCACATGGATTGAAATTGGGATAACTTCTTCATCATAACTCATATGAGATTTACTCAACTTCGTGGTGATTTTCCACTAATATATGTTCCCAATTCAAGCTTCTTATATCTTGATTCATCCTTGTTTGATTACTGTCTTGAAGAACTTAATATTTGTCCACCTGAGTTGGAACTTAATATTTGTCCATATGATAAGCTAGAATCACCTGAGTTAAAAGTGGGAAACCTTCTTCATCATAACTTTTATGAAATTTATTCAACTTTTTGGTGGTTCTCCACTGATTATTATTTCCAAACCAAGATTTTTACATCTTTGTTCATCCTGGTTTGTTGGAATCTTGAAGAACTTGCCATTTGTATAAACATGGTAAGCCTAAATCACATGAGTTAAAAGTTGGTTGCCTTCTTTATCATGAAACCTATGATATTTATTCAACTTTGTAGTGATTCTTAAAGAACTTGCCGTTTATCCAAACATGGTAAAGTTGAATCACATGATTTGAAAGTGGGATATCCTTTTCATCATAACTCATATAGGATTTATTCAACTTTTGTGGTGATTCTTCTCTACTTTTTGTTTTCAAGCCAAGTTTTGTACATCTTTATTCATCCATGTTTGATTAGAATCTTGAAGAACTTGCCATTTTCCAAACAAAATAAGATGGATTCACCTAAGTTCAAATTGTGATACCTTCTTCATCGTACCTTCTTAGAGATTTATTCAACTTTATTTTTATTTTCCACTGATTTATGTTTCCAAATCAAGGTTCTTACATCTTGGTTCATCTTGATTTGATTAGAATCTTGAAAAACTTGTCATTTGTTCAAACACGGTAAGTTGCAATTACATGAGTTTAAAGTGGGTTAACATCTTCGTCATAATTAATATGAGATTTATTCAACTTCGTGGTGAATGTGCATTGATTTATGTTTCCACATCAAGGTTCTTACATCTTGATTCATCTTTGTTTGATTAGAATCTTGAAGAACATGCCATTTGTCCAAACATTGTAAGTTGGCATTACCTAAGTTGAAAGTGGGATACCTTCTTAATCATAACTCCTATGAGATTTATATAACTTTGTCTTCATGTCGCAGATAGCTCCCACTGTTGCCATGAATTTTCTTCCAAGGAGTAAGGAAGAGTTCCAATTAGTCTTTATATCCATCACATGGAAGTCTACTGGAACTAAGGCGTTGAAGATCTGCATTGGAACGTCTCGGGATATTCCTCCTGAATTCACTTAGGAGCAATCCACAAAGGTCAATGAATCACTAGAAGGCTGAACTTTCAGGCTTAGCTTCTCTGCCATCACTCTAGGCATGATGTTAACTGCTGATCCAGTATCGCAGAGGGCGTTCGGATACTCTTAACCTTTGACAAAACATGGAACCACAAATTTCCCAGGGTCACTTTTCTTCTTGAGAGTAGTCCTCTCCTACATGTTCTATCTAAGGTCACTGAACATGCGCGCTATTTCCTTTTCTGTTCCCTTGGATGTTTTTCAGGGAATCCAAAGTCCTGAAAAACATCCAAAATCTATGAGTATAATATGCTTCATCAAAATTAGTATCTAAATGAATTTTAAAAACTCTTTTGGTAAAGCCATCCATCTCTTTGTCAATTGCTTCTTTTCGAAGAGGTTTGGGAATCTTCTGTTTCCTTTAGGAGTGCCTTTATGTTGTCATGGGATTATGTTCTTGAGTCTCCATCCTCGAAGGTCTAACAAATAAGTCGTCGCTTAGACTTGGTAAACGAATTGGTTATGTTGTTGGGGACTGTCGATCCACGCTAGCTTCTCGACGTCGATACACGTTAGAAGATTCACACAAAGCAATCGATTCTACAGGTTCCGTCGATTAACGTTCCGGTGCGGGTGTCGATCGACACCAATGCAAACTGTTGAAGGACGTGTAACTTTCTACACGGAAATCACCTTCCTGGAGCTGTTCTCTTTTCACTTCTTGCCAAAAATCTTCATCTGTCAATGCACAGACGTGGTGCTCCTTACTAGCTTCCCCTTTCTCCTTAATCAGGGTCTCATGTGTCTAAATGGCCTCACTTGTTTGGACTAGTTGACTCTCCAACTTCTTGACATGAGTGTTGAGAGTCTCAAACTTTGTTTTGAGGTTGATGTACATGGAATCTATCTTCCCATTGAAGTTCACATTCATCTACTGCTGCTGCTTCAGTATTCTATCAACCATAGTTTTTAACATGCTCTCATGAGGCTTCTGCTACTGTGAATTCTGATTTAGTTACTCTTGTTGCCAATATAGAAGTTTCTGTTGTAGCCTGGATTTCCTGGTCTCTGGTAACCGTTTCCACCAACAAAATTCACATCCTCTTCCTCATCTTCATCATCTAGGGCTTTCACTTTTTCCTTCTTGAGAATATTTTGAACATTGTCCAACTTTGCCTTGACTTCATCTATCGGCTCCTTGTTCAAGGATGGAGTTGATTTCTTCCTCTCATAGTCAGTGTTCTTGGTGCTATTGCTAGATGTTAAGTTCTCAATAAGCCTTGTTCCTTCTTCTTGACTCATAGTGCTGAAGTTGCCTTCACTAGAACTGTCTAAAGCCATCTGGTACTGCAGATCAATACCTCTGAAGAAAGTCCTAAGTAGCTGAACTTCATTGAAACCGTGATGTGTACAGTCTATCTGGTAGCTCTTGAATCTGAACCAGGAGCTTCTGAATGATACTACAGACTCCTGTGTGAATGTAGCGATCCTGCTCCTCAAGTCTTCTGCTCGTGCATCATCAAAGAAAGTGCACATGAATGCGTTCTTGATGTCTGTCCAGGATGTCCGAGATCCTGGTGGAAGTTGCTTAAATTAATGCGAAGCATCTCCAACAAGTGAGTACTTGAAGAGCTTGCAAATAAGATAGTCCTCAGGGACTCCATTGGCCTTAATAGCAGATACTAGATCCTCAAATCGCTCTAGGTGATCCATCGGATGCTCATGTCGCCATCCATGGTAGGGTGTATTCCCAACAAGTGCGAAGAAGGACAGTTTGATCTCAATATCATTCATCTGGAAAGCTGGAGAACAAATAGTGGATATGTTAGCATAGAATTGATCTGGACCATTGTAGTTCGCCAGTGTCTGTTGAGCAGCTTCGGTGGCAACTTTTGGTCGGGATACTCCAGTGTCTTCTTTCTGTTAAGGGATTACAGCTCCCTGATCATCAATTCTCTGACATGTGGCATTACGCAGATGACCCTCAAGGTCATACAGGTCTCCTCTCTAATCTGGAATCACAACCAAAGTCGCAAACAACTTTCGTAAGTTATCGCCGATTGATCTCGTGTGTGTACTATCATTCGATGTTTGAGAATGAGTATTGATTGGTGGTTGAGTGCTAATGTCGATCGATACTTGTTGTATCTGTTTGCGGATGGAACGTTGAATTGCAACGGGTCTGAGAAGAGTAATTCTTTGTTCTTTATGCTTTTGGTACTGGTGGAGATGCCCTTAAAAGACAAGAAAAATAAATTGTCAGTAACTTTCAATAAAAAAACTCCTTGACTAACCCCTGAAAATAAATCTAATGGCAATCTTGCTCCCTGGCAACGACCCCAAATTTGACAGCGTGCGGGTTAAAGTTTATTTAATGCAGGAAATCACCCTACGAACTACTCTTGCCAGAGAGGTCTAATCGTAGTACTTAGGGATCGAATCCGCAGAGAGCGAGGGCGCACAATAGATTTCTGAATTCTAATGGTTAAGCTAGACAAGCTAATAAATAGGAGGTTTATTGAATGTTTTATTCCAAAAAGAAAATTGTCTAAATAAGTTAAGTTGATTCATATATGAAAAAGACAGATCTAGGGTTTCAGGTAAGTGAATTATAGTTGATAGGATACAGGGAATGTTGAATATGCAAGGACCTTAATCACAAATCCAACCCCCTCTCGTTCCGACTCTCGTATGCGAATAGAGGAGTCGATCGTCGATCGACGGTTCTCAGACACGAAGTTCGTCTGCTAGGTTAATTAAATCAACTGTTGCACTTATCTAACAACCTAGCTCAATGGAATTAATTCTGGCTCAGAACCTACTCTCATAGTTGTCCATGTCCTAAGTTCAGGTTTCTAGTTAGCTACTTTAGAATGCAAGCATTAAACACAATTCTAAAGATTGATATCTTTTCATCCTACAAATCCTATTGTTTGGCTAGTTCATCAATACCATTATAAACCCTAAATCTAACAAGAAAATTACTTAGACATAATCATAGAAACCATGATAAACTGAATAATATAAGGCATAGAATATATAATGGGGTTCCAACACAAATCTCTAAAGGAGTTCAAATCTTCTTCCCTAAACTACTAAGAAAACTATAAAGTGGTAAATAATACTTTGTGTAATATGAAATTTATGTGTCCCTGCCTCAACAACGGTAGGACCTTACAAACTAGGTGAAAACTCGTTCAGGAGGATTCTCGTAATTTCTCTTGACTTGGGCTTAAAGTCAACCAATACTTCTGCGAGTAGGCCGTCGATCGACAGCAAGGATGCTCCGTCGATCGTTGGTCTTGCTTGACTTCGACTCTGACTTAGGTGATCGTGAATATCTACTGGATATCTTCTCTGAATGCTCTAACAAGCTCCATTATTTCCATAATGCTCCAAAACGTACATTGACCTTAAAAGACTCTAAAATATAGTCTAGACATACAAGGTATATCAGATACCTTATTCATAATAACAATTATGAGATTTATTCAACTTCGTGGTCATTCTCCACTAATTTATGTTTCCATATCCTAGTTCTTACATCTTGATTTGTTCTAGTTTGATTTGAATCTTCAAGAACTTGCCATTTGTCCAAACATGGTCAGCTGTAATTATCTGAGTTGGAAGTGAGATACTTTCGTCATCATAACTCCTATGAGATTTATTCAAATTCGTGGTGATTCTCCACTGATTTATGTTTCCAAATCAAGATTCTTACATCTTTATTAATCATGCCCTGATTAGAATCTTGAAAAACTTGTCATTTGTCCAACCATGGTAAGCTAGAATCACCTGAGTTGAAAGTGTGATACATTCTTAATCATAACCCCCATGAGTTTTATTCACCTTTGTGGTGAGTCTCCCTGATTTATGTTTCCAAATCCGGCTGCTTAATTCTTGGTACATCCTAGTTTGATTAGAATGTTTAAGAACTTGTCAGTTGTCCAAACAGGATATGCTAGAATAACATGAGTTGAAAGTGGGATACCTTCTTCATCATAGCTCCAATGAGATTTATATAACATTGTGCTGATTCTCCCTTGATTGATGTTTCTAAATCATAATGCTTAAATTTTGATTCATCCTGGTTTGACTAGAATCTTTAAGAACTTGCTATTTATCCAAACAGGATAAACTCGAATAACATGAGTTGGAAGTGTGAAACTTCTTCATCATAAATCCTATGAGATTCTTTCAACTTCATGGTGATACTCCACTGATTTTTGTTTCGAAATCAAGCTTCTTACATCTTGATTCGTCTTGGTTTGATTAGAATCATCAAGAACTTGCCATTTGTCCAAATAGGAGAAGCCGAATCACCTAAGTTAAAAGTAGGATGTCTTCTTCATCAAAATACTATCAGATTTATTCAACTTCGTGGTGATTCTCCACTGATTATTGTTTCCAAACCAAGCTTCTTACATCTTGATTCATCCTGGTTTGTTTGAATCTTGAAGAATTTGCCATTTGTCCAAACTGGATAAGCTGTAATAACATGAAGTGAAAGTTGGATAACTTCACCATAACTCCTATGAGATTTATTCAATGTCGTGGTGATTATCAACTGATTTATGTTTCCAAATCAAACTTCGTAATCTTCATTTATCTTGGTTGGATTAGTATCTTGAAGAAGTCTCATTTGTCCAAACAAGATAAGCTGGAATATCCAAAGTTCAAAGTAGGATAACTTCTTTATCATAACTCCTAAGAGATTTATTCAACTTTATGGTGATTTTCCACTGTTTTTTGTTTCCAAATCAAGGTTCTTGCATCTTGGTTCATTCTTGTTTGATTAGAATCTTTAAAAACGTGCCATTTGTCCTAACACGGTAAGTTGCAATTACGTAAGTTGAAAGTGTGATATCATTATCATCATAACGACTATGAGATTTAATCACCATCGTGGCGATTCTCCATTGATTTATATTTCCAAATCAAGGTTCTCACATGTTTATTTATCTTTTTTTATTAGAATCTTGAAGAACTTGTCATTTGTCCAAACATGGTAAGTTGGAATTACTTGAATTGGAAGTACGATATCTTCTTAATCATAACTTTTTGAGATTTATTCAACTTCGTGGTGATTTTCCACTGATTTATTTTTGCATATCAAGCTTCCTTAATCTTTATTAATCTTGCTTTGATTAGAATCTTCAAAAAACTTGTCATTTGTCCAAACATGGTAAGCTGAAATCATATGAATTAAAATATCTTCTTCATTATAACTCCTACGAGAGTTTTTCAACTTTGTAGTGATTCTCCACTGATTTATGTTTCCATATCAAGGTTCTTATATCTTGATTCATCCTTGTTTGATTAAAATATTTAAGAACTTGTCATTTGTCCAAAAGAGGTAAGCTGGAATCACTTGAGTTGAGTGCGGGATACATTCTTCATCATAACTCAAATAAGATTTATTCAACTTCGTGGTAAATCTCCACTAATATGTTTTAAATTAAATCTTTTATATCTTAATTTATCCTGTTTTGATTAGAATCTTGAAGAATTTGCCATTTTTCCAAACATGATTAGTTGGAATCACATGAATTGAAAGGGGATAATTTATTCCTCATAACTCCTATGAGATATATTCTACTTCGTGGTGATTTTCTATGATTTATGTTTCCAAATTAAGCTTCTTACATCTTGATTCATCTTGGTTGGATTATAATCTTTAAGAACTTGCTATTTACCCAAACATGGTGTGCTGGAATCACCTGAGTTCAAAATGTTGTACTTTCTTCTTCATAACTCCTACGAGATTTATTCAACTTCATGTTGAATCTCCACTGATTTATGTTTCAAAATCAAGGTTCTTATATTTTATTATAATCTTAAGAGGTTCTTATATTTGATTATAATCTTAAGAACTTGCCATTTGTCCAAACAAGATGAGCTGGAATCCCAAAGTTTAAAGTGGGATACCTTCTTCATCATAACACCTATGACTATTTATTCAACTTAGTGGTGATTTACCACTGATTTACCTTTTGAAATAAAGTTTCCTACATTTTGATTCATTCTAATTTGATTAGTATCTTGAAGAACGTGTCAATTGACGAAACATGGTAAGCTGGAATCACGTTAGTTGAAAGTGTGATACCTTCTTCATCATAATTCCCAAGAGATTTATTCAACTTCGAGGTGATTCTCCCTGATTTATGTTTCCAAATCAATTTGCTTACTTCTTGATTCATCCTAGTTTGATTAATATGTTTACGAACTTGCTAGTTGGCCAAAGAGGGTATGCTAGAATTATATAAGTTTAAAGTGGGATAGCTTCTTCATCATAATTCCTGTGAGATTTGTTTAAGTTTGTGATGATTCTCCCCTGATTTACGTTTCTAAATCAAGCGGCTTACATCTTGATTCATCATGGTTTGATTACATTCTTTAAGAGCTTGCCATTTTCCAAACATGATAAGCTAGAATCATATGAATTGAATTTGGGAAACCTTCATCATCCTAACTAATATGAGATTTATTTAAATTCATTTTGATTCTCCACTGATTTATGTTTTCAATTCATGCTTCTTACATCTTGATTCATTCTGGTTTGATTAGAATCTTGTAGAATTCGCCATTTTCGAAATAGGATAAGTTGGAATCGCATGAATTGAAAGTGGAAAAACTCTTCATTATAGCTCCTATAAGATTTATTCAACTTCGTGATGATTATCATCTGATTCATGTTTCTAAATCGAGGTTCTTAGATCTTGATTAATCTAGGTTGGATCAAAATCTTGAATTACTTTCCATTTGTCCAAACTGGGTAAGGGAATCACATGAGTTGAAATGGGATACCTTCTTCATCATAACTATTTTGAGATTTATTCAACTTTGTGGTGATGCTCCACTGATTTATGTTTCCAAAACAAAGTTCTAACATCTTGATTCAACCAGGTTTGATTAGAATCTTGAATAAGTTGTCATTTTCCAAACATGGTAAGCTCGAATTACCTAAGTTGAAAGTTGGGTACCTTGTTTATCATAACTCATATGATATTTATTCAACTTGTGGTGATTCTCCACTTATTTATGTTTCCAAATCAAGTTTCTTACATCTTTATTCGTCTTGGTTTGATTAGAATTGGTCAACATTCTAAGGCAGATGAAAGCCTATAGCTTTCTGAAAACCGAATCGTTTGTGCAAACCCCATAATGACCATGGTTATAAAACAGAATATGGAGTCGCACTAAAGATGAAAGTCATGAGCTACTAAAGAAAGCACACCACATGGAATTCCTTGATAAAGCTAAGATCCTCCCAGATAAAGAGGGCAATGTTGAACCTACAAAAGCTGATCCCGCCTCACCTCCTCGGCATGAAAAAGTACTTAACATAGTATTTGGTGGTTCACAAATAGGCTGCATAACACATGCATCCGGAAAGAAAAGCACCAGAAATGATGGGAATGGTCAGGAGGCTGGAAGACCTAAGCGCCTTCTTTTAGGAACATATAAAATCATTTTCATAGCCAAAGAGCAGGAGAAAATATTGGCCTCTCATCATGATGCCCTGGTTTCGAACTGCCTGGTAAAGAGAATATTGGTAAATAAGGGGAGCTTCACGAACATCTTCTTCCTGGCCGCTTCTAACAATTTGGGGCTGAAGAAAGACAACTCCACCTGGATGTCACTCTTCTCGTAAGATTCAGTTGAGAAATCAAGCAACCCACTAAAGAGGTCACACTTCCCGTGAATAAAGAGGGAATCAACATGTCCACCAGATTATTGGCAGTCGACTGTTAATCATCCTAAAACATGATACCCCGTCCCTTCGACTCTTCACAAAATTATAAAGTTTCCTAACCCTATGGGATTATGGAAATAAAAGGAGATCAGGAAAATGGTCACTCCTGCTATCAAATAACTCTGATAGTGAAACGAGGATCTCACCTTAACCGAAGAAAAACTTTCATCCCAGCATACTGAAGAATCCGCGATTGAAGAAATGGATGATGTGCCATTAATTGAAGGAGATTCTACCCGGAATCTCAAAATAGGTTCTAAAATCTTTGTAGGGTGAAGAAAAAGGCTGATAGAGTTTGTTAGGGTATTTTGGTGTACAAGTGATTTGTGCTCAACTCTACATAATGATAGGAAGAAGGAGATGCCAAGAGAGATGGGTCGTAAGCCAAGAGCTGCCTATCTATAGTGAAGACTGCATGGTATTTCTTCTTTGGTTGATGTATCCAGCTTCTAAAGGTGTCTTCTGGCCTCTGAGTGGTGTCACCATAGAAGGTGTTTGGATTATAGCTATATCTTTTAGTGGGGACTGCCTACGTACCCTTCAGTGGGTAATCAAGTCATTCATAGTTCATATTAGTGGAGCCTCATAGCCTAGATGGGCTTGTAGGTTTGTTGTAGGCATGTATCCTTGTTTGCATGTGGCCTAATGAGCACATAGCTCTATAAGTTTACGGGAATCATTTCGTCTAGAGATCACATGGCCAGACCAGAGAGTAGACTAGTCGATACGCTTCAATGAGCATGGTGTGTCGATATGCTTCAGTGGGCATGGAGTGTTCCTGCTGATGGGCAGGAGATTGTGGCCTGAGCCAGTAGATAGAGTTGTAGACATGCTGCAGTGCGCATATAACTTGGTCTTAATGATAATACTGAGATGGTCTTTTAGGTAGATTTTTTACCTTGGTGGCTGTAGAATCGATGAGCTCTTGAAGCCGGAACCAGTAGATCGGCGAACTGCTCTAACCTTGAGGTTCTTCCTCCTTGATGATATATCCCCAACGGTTTGCCCCTTATTTTCTGGTTTCATGCTTAAAAGTGGTAATGTGAATTGCTTCAGAGGAATTCCATAATTGCATTATGGCCACAAGTTCCTTATCGAAATGAGAGTAGGACGTCGACTCATATACTAAACAGGATTTTAAAGTGTGAGCCATTGAACTCACTTGGTGATAGTGCGTCAATGTACGGGCGGATAGTCTGAACGATTTTATACCCTGGTTGGAGATGTATAACTTGGAGATTTAATCATGTCAATGATTGAAGTCCTCGTGCTTCTGGCTGTATTTTGCAGATTTGGATGGCCTGCACATGGACATCCTAATATTGGAGCAGGAGAATCACTTTTTTAGCAGGATAGGTATTGGGTATGAAGACTTTTGATGTATTCTTTCATGATAAAGATAATTTGAATGCGGGCAGAGCCACACTTGTTTCTCGTTTAGGGGTTGCACATGAATAGATTACCAAGGCAACTAATATGTAAAGCATTAGATGGTGGAGGTAGGACTACTTTATTGTATGCGAACAAATGAGTCTGTGGTACACTCTTTTCATATAACCTGATGCTCCTGCTTCTGTCCCTACTATTTGACCGTGCCAGCCTCTACCATATCTTCAATGATTTTCCATGTGTTAGACTTTTTATCTTAGTGTCGACCTCCATGTACCATAGCTACACATGGCCTACTGCGAACCATGACTTTAGACAGCATTTCTTAATTATCCTCTGTGTTTGTTATCGAGTGGAGGAGTAGATAGCTCAAGATCAAAGGTTTCGGAGAAGAAGGATCTTGGTAAGGCTAAGAATTAGTAGGATGAGGAGGTTAATAAGACCCGGAGGCCAAAACTGAGGATCCTCATGCTTGATTATACTGGCGTTGCTGTGCCTCTTTTATATCTTTTTTTAAGGTAGTGATCTTTGTTGAGCTTGTAGTAAGTTCTCGGTTTGTATTAAAAATATTAATATAAGGAAAATCAAATCGGTTTTATGAAAACCGGGTGGTTACATAAACAATGTCTTGATTCTTCGGTTTGGATGGTTAACAAGGAAAAACATTAATTATAACAATAAAACCAACATGTCCTCCTAGCATTCTTCAATTGAAACACACAAGTCATTCCAAAACAATATAGAAAAGATAACATCATGTAACATCCCGAGTTGTGATATATGAAAAGATTTAAGAGAATTGATTTGGCTACCTATATCACCAAAGTGCACTTACATTTTCTGTCACACATCCGTTTAGAACTCCGGGGTTAAGCGTGTTTATGCTGGAGTAGTGAAAAGATTAGTGACCAATCGGGAAGTGATTCGCGATACCTTGTGGAGTGAGGCCAAAACACGGGGAAATGTCCGGTGGTGATTGCAAGGTCAGTAAACAATGATTTTGAGCCTTGAAAATTTTATGCACCGATCGTTGGAATGGGATGGGGCCCACGGGACGAGAGAGCGGGTGTGGGTGGCCCATTAGTTGTGGGCAGTCGGGGCATTACACATCCCATGTTTATTATGTCCAGATAGCATTCCATAAGCCAGAATGTTACGTATGGTCCATATAAGAACTGCTCGCATAGTAAAATTCATTTTCCTTGAACAATGATATGTGCCAACCTCTTTTGACCAACAGTCCTTCAATGGCGATCTTGCTCCCCGGCAACGGCCCCAATTTTGCCTGTGTGCGGGATAAGGTTTATTTTAAAGCAGACAATCTATCAAATTAACCCTACGAACTACTCTTGCCAGAGAGGTCTACTTGTAGTACTTAGGGATCGAATCCACAGAGAGTGAGGGCACAAAATATATTTTGAATTCTAATGGTTAAGCTAGAACAAGCTAATAAATACCAGGTTTACCGAAGGTTTTATTCCGAAAAGGAAATTGTCTAAATAAGTTAAGTTGATTCAAATATGGAAAAGACAAATCTAGGGTTTTAGGCAAGTGAATTATAGTTGATAGGATGCAGGGAATGTTGAATAAGCAAGGACCCTTAATCACAAATCCGACCCCTCTCGTTCCGACTCTCGTATGCGAATAGAGGAGTCGATCAACGGTTATCAGACACAAAGTTAGTCTGCTAGGTTAATTAAACCAACTCTTGCATGTATCTAACAACCTATCTCAATGGAATTAATTTTGGCTCAGAACCTACTCTCATAGTTGTCCATGTCCTAAGTTAAGGTTTCTAGTTAGCTACTTTAGAATGCAAGCATTAAACAAAATTCCAAAGATTGGTATCTTCATCCTAGCAATCCTATTGTTTGGCTAGTTCATCAATACCATTATAAACCATAAATCTAACAAGAAAATTACTTAGACATTATCATAGAAAGCATGATAAACTGAATAATATAATGCACTGGATATATAATGGGGTTCCAATACAAAGCTCTAAAGGAGTTCAGATCTTCTCCCCTAAACTACTAAGAAAACTAAAAAGTGGTAAATAATACTTTGTGTAATATGAAATTTATGTGTCCCTGCCTCAACAATGGTAGGAACATAATAAACTAGGTGAAAACTCGTTCAGGAGGATTCTCGTAATTTCTCTTGACTTGGGCTTAAAGTCAACCAATACTTCTGCGAGTAGGCCGTCGATCGACAACAAGGATGCTCCGTCGATCATTGGTCTTACTTGACTTCGACTCTGACTTAGGTGATCGTGAACATCTATTTGATATCTTCTCTGAATGCTCTAACAAGCTCCACTATTTCCATAATGCTCCAAAACGTACATTGACCTTAAAAGACTCTAAAATATAGTCTAGACATACAAGGTATATCAGATACCTTATTCATAATAACTATTATGAGATTTATTCAACTTCGTGGTGATTCTCCACTAATTTATGTTTCCAAATCCTAGTTCTTACATCTTGATTTGTTATGGTTTGATTTGAATCTTGAAGAACTTGCGATTTGTCCAAACATGGTCAGCTATAATTATCTGAGTTGGAAATGAGATATTTTCTTCATCATAACTCCTATTAGATTTATTCAAATTCGTGGTGATTCTCCACTGATTTATATTTCCAAATCAAGCTTCTTATATCTTTATTAATCTTGCCTTGATTAGAATCTTGAAAAACTTATCATTTGTCCAACCATTGTAAGCTAGAATCACCTGAGTTGAAAGTGTGATACCTTTCTCATCATAACCCCCATGAGGTTTATTCAACATTTTGGTGATTCTCCCTGATTTATGTTTTCAAATCCAGCTGCTTAATTCTTAATTCATTTTGGTTTGATTAGAATGTTTAAGAACTTGCCAGTTGTCCAAACAGGGTATGCTAGAATAACATGAGTTGAAGGTGGGATACCTTCTTCATCATAACTCCAATGAGATTTATTTAACATTGTGCTGATTCTGCCTTGATTGATGTTTCTAAATCAAGATGCTTAAATTTTGATTCATCCTGGTTTGACTAGAATCTTTAAGAACTTGTTATTTATCTAAACATGGTAAACTCGAATAACATGAGTTGGAAGCGTGAAACCTTCATCATAAATCCTATGAGATTCATTCAACTTCATGGTGATTCTCCACTGATTTTTGTTTCGAAATAAAGCTTCGTACATCTTGATTCGTTCTGATTTGACTAGAATCATCAAGATCTTGCCATTTCTCCAAATAAGAGAAGCCGAACCACCTAAGTTGAAAGTATGATACCTTCTTCATCATAACTACTATCATATTTATTCAAATTCGTGGTGATTCTCCACTGATTATTGTTTCCAAACCAAGATTCTTACATCTTGATTCATCCTGGTTTGTTTGAATCCTGAAGAATTTGCCATTTTTCCAAACTGGATAAGCTAGAATCACATGAATTGAAAGTTGGATAACTTCATCATAACACCTATGAGATTTATTCAATTTCGTGGTGATTATCAACTGATTTATGTTTCCAAATCAAACTTCTTAATCTTGATTATCTTGGTTGGATTAGTATCTTGAAGAACTTGTCCTTTCTCCAAACAAGATAATCTGGAAAATCCTAAGTTCAAAGTAGGACACCTTCTTCATCATAACTCCTAAGAGATTTATTCAATTTTATGGTGATTTTCCACTGATTTTTGTTTGAAAATCAAGGTTCTTACATCTTGGTTCATTCTAGTTTGATTAGAATCTTTAAAAACGTGCCATTTGTCCAAACACGGTAAGTTGCAATTACGTGAGTTGAAAGTGGGATATCATCTTCATCATAACTACTATGAGATTTATTCACCATCGTGGCGATTCTCCATTGATTTATGTTTCCAAATCAAGGTTCTCACATCTTGATTTATCTTTTTTATTAGAATCTTGAAGAACTTGTCATTTGTCCAAACATTGTAAGTTGGAATTACTTGAGTTGGAAGTAGGATATCTTCTTAATCATAACTTTTTGAGATTTATTCAACTACGTGGTGATTCTCCACTGATTTATTTTTCCCAAATCAAGCTTCTTAGATCTTTATTAATCCTCCTTTGATTAGATCTTGAAAAAAAATTGTCATTTGTCCAAACATGGTAAGTTGAAATCACATGAATTGAGATACATTCTTCATCATAACTCCTATGAGAGTTTTTCAAGTTCTTAGTGATTCTCAACTGATTTATGTTTCAAAATTAAGGTTCTTATATCTTGATTCATCCTTGTTTGATTAAAATATTTAAGAACTTATCATTTGTCCAAACAAGGTAAGCTGGAATCACTTGAGTTGAGTGCGGGATACATTCTTCATCAAAACTCGAATAAGATTTATTCAACTTTGTGGTAAATCTCCACTAATTTATGTTCTAAATTAAGCTTTTTATATCTTGATTTATCCTGTTTTGATTAGAATCTTGAAGAATTTGCAATTTTTTCAAACATGATAAATTGGAATCACATGAATTGAAAGGGGATAATTTCTTCCTCACAGCTCCTATGAGATATATACTACTTCGTGGTGATTTTCTATTGATTTATGTTTCCAAATTAAGCTTCTTACATCTTGAATCATCTTGGTTAGATTATAATCTTTAAGAACTTGCTCTTTATCCAAACATGGTGTGCTGGAATCACCTGAGTTCAAAGTGCGGTACCTTCCTCATCATAACTCCTAAAAGATTTATTCAACTTCATGTTGAATCTCCATTGATTTATGTTTCAAAATCAAGGTTCTTATATTTGATTATAATCTTAAGAGGTTCTTATATTTGATTATAATCTTAGGAACTTGCCATTTATCCAAACAAGATAAGCTGGATTCCCTAGAGTTTAGAGTGGATACCTTCTTCATCATAACACCTATGAGATTTATTCAACTTAGTGGTGATTCTCCACTGATTTATGTTACAAAATAAAATTTCTTACATTTTGATTGATCCTAATTTGATTAGTATCTTGAAAAACATGTCATTTGTCGAAATATGGTAAGCTGGAATCACGTTAGTTGAAAGTGTGATACCTTCTTCATCATAACTCCCATGAGATTTATTTAACTTCAAGGTGATTCTCCCTGATTTATGTTTCCAAATCAAGCTGCTTACTTCTTGATTCATCCTAGTTTGATTAGAATTTTAAGAACTTGCTAGTTGGCCAAAGAGGGTATGGTAGAATCATATAAGTTTAAAGTGGGATAACTTCTTCATCATAATTCCTGTGAGATTTATTTAAGTTTTTGATGATTCTCCCCTGATTTACGTTTCTAAATCAAGCTGCTTACATCTTAATTCATCCTGGATTGATTACATTCTTTAAGAGCTTACCATTTTCCAAGCATGATAAGCTAGAATCATATGAATTGAAATTGGGAAAACTTCATCATCCTAACTAATATGAGATTTATTTAACTTCGTTTTGATTCTCCACTTTTTATGTTTTCAAATCATGCTTCTTACATCTTGATTCATCCTGGTTTGATTAGAATCTTGAAGAGTTCGCCATTTTTCGAAACATGATAAGCTGGAATCACATGAATTGAAAGTGGAAAAACTTCTTCATTATACCTCCTATAAGATTTATTCAACTTCTTGATGATTATCAACTGATTCATGTTTCCAAATCGAGCTTCTTAGATCTTGTTTTATCTTGGTTGGATCAAAATCTTGAAGTAATTTCCATTTGTCCAAACTGGGTAACGGAATCACATGAGTTGAAATGGGATACCTTTTTCATCATAACTATTTTGAGATTTATTCAACTTTGTAGTGATTCTCCACTGATCTATGTTTCCACAAAAAGTTCTTACATCTTGATTTGTCCTGGTTTGATTAGAATGTTGAAGAACTTGCCATTTTCCAAACATGGTAAGCTGGAATTACCTACGTTGAAAGTGGGATACTTTCTTTATCATAACTCATATGATATTTCTTAAACTTGTGGTGATTCTCCACTTATTTATGTTTCCATATCAAGTTTCTTACATCTTTATTTGTCTTGGTTTGATTAGAATTGGTCAACATTCTAAGGCAGATGGACCCTCAGGTCAAGTGGCCTTAGGCGATGAAAGCCTATAAGCTTTCAGAAATCCGAATCGTTTGCGAGACCCCCACAATGACCATGCTTATAAAACAGAATATGGAGTCGCAATAAAGATGGAAGTCATGAGATACTAAAGAAAGCACACCACAGGAAGTTCCCTTCCGATAAAGCTAAGAGCCTCCTAGATAAAGAAGGCAATGTGGAACCTACAAAAGTTGATCCTGCCTCACCTCCTAGGCATGGAAAAGTACTTAACATAGTATCTGGTGGTTCACAAATAGGCGGCATAACACATGCATCCGGAAAGAAAAGCAACAGAAATGATGGGAATGGTCAGGAGGCTGGAAGACCTAAGCGCTTTCTTTTAGGAATAGATGAAAGCATTTTCACAGCCAAAGAGCAGGAGAAAATATTGGCCTCTAATCATGACTCCCTGGTTTCGAACTGCCTGGTAAAGAGAATATTGGTAAATAACGGGAGCTTCACGAACATCTTCTTCCTGGCTGCTTCTAACAATCCGGGGCTGGAGGAAGACACCTTCACCTGGATGTCGCTCTTCACGTAAGATTCAACTGAGAAATCAAGCAACCCACAGGAGAGGTCACGCTTCATGTGAATACAACAGGAAACAACATGTCGACCAGATTATTGGCAGTCGATTGTGAATCATCCTAAAACATGATACTCCGTCCCTTCGACTCTTCAAAAAATGATAAAGTTTCCTACCCCTATGGGATTATGGAAATAAAAGGAGATCAGTAAAACGGTCACTCCTTCCATCAAATAAATCTGATGGTGAAACGAGGATCTCACCCCAACCGAAGAAAAACTTTTATCCCTGCATACTGAAGACCCCGAGATTGAAGAAATGGATGATGTGCCATTAATTGAAGGAGATTCTACCCGGAATCTCAAAATAGGTTCTAAGTTCTTGGCAGGGTTAAGAAAAGGCTCATAGAATTTGTTAGGGTATTTTTGTGTACAAGTGATTCGTGCTCAACTCTACATAATGATAGGAAGAAGGAGACGCCAAGAGAGATGGGTCGTAAGGCAGGAGCTGCCTATCTATAGTGAAAACTGCATGGTCTTTCTTCTTTCGTTGATGTATCCAGCTTCTAAAGGTGTCTTCTGGGCTCTGAGCGATGTCACCATAGAAGGTGTTTGGATTTATAGCTTTATCTTTTAGTGGGGATTGCCTACGTACCCTTCAGTGGGGAATCAAGTCATTCATAGTTCATATTATCGGAACACATAGCCAAGATGGGCTTGTAGGCATGGTGTGTCGATATGCTTCAGTGGGCATGGAGTGTTCCTGCTGATGAGCAGGAGATTGTGGCCTGAGCCAGTAGATAGAGTTGTAGACGTGCTGCAGTGCGCATATAACTTGGTCTTAATGATAGTAATCTCAGGGATTTCCTCTAATAAACATCTCGCTGAAATTTTCTTTTAGGTAGATTTCTTGCCTTAGTGGCTGTAGAATCGATGATCTCTTGTGATGAACGTGTTGACCTCCTTTGCTTAGGGTTAGGAACCCCCTATTTGTAGCAGAAATTCGTGCCTCTCTCTTAAGATTTCAAAATATTCAATATAGCCATCGGTAATAGAATATTTTTATTTATCTCTAAGATGGTCATATATATTAGAATACTTCTATTTTCCTTCAGATTTATGGAGATTCAACCATATCTTGAGATATATTAATGTTCATAATTATGTGGAATTTTTCATGGTTTACCCATAGGCAGGAGGAAAAGCTGACCTGAAACCTGGAAGTCAGAGGCAGGAAGCTAGAAGCTATAACCTAAAACCTGGAAGCCGGAACCAGTAGATCGGCGACCTGCTCTAACCTTGAGGTTTTTCCTCCTTGATGATATTTCCCCAACGGTTTGCCCCTTATTTTCGGGTTTCATGCTTAAAAGTTGTAATGTGATTTTCTTCAGAGGAATTCCATAATTGCATTATGGCCACAAGTTCCTTATCGAAATGAGAGTAGGACGTCGACTAATATACTAAACAGGATTTTAAAGCGTGAGCCATTGAACTGACTTGGTTGAACGATTTCATAGCCTGGTTTGAGATGTATAACTCGGAGATTTAATCATGTCAATTATTGAAGTCCTCGTGCTTCTGGCTGTATTTTCAGATTTGGATGGCCTGCACATGGACATCCTAATCTTGGAGCAGGAGAGGCATTTTTTTAGCAGGAGAAGTATTGGGTATGAAGTCTTGTGATACATTCTTTCATGATAAAGATAATTTGAATGCGGGCAGAACCACAATCGTTGCTCGTTTAGGCCAACTAATATGTAAAGCACTAGATGGTGGATGTAGGACTACTTTATTGCATGCGAACAAAATGAGTCTGTGGGACACTCTTTTCATATGTTCTGATTCTCCTGCTTCTGTCCCTACTGCCTCTATCTCAGTGTCGACCTCCATGTACCATAGCTACACAAGGCTTACTGCGAACCATGACCTTAAACAGCATTTCTTAAGGATCCTATGGCTTTTTTATCGAGTGGAGGAGTAGATAGCTCAAGATCAAAGGTTTCTGAGAAAAAGGATCTTGGTGAGGCTAAAAATTAGTAGGATGAGGAGGTTAATAAGACCCGGAAGCCAAAACTGAGGATCCTCATGCTTGATTATACTGGCCTTGCTGTGCCTCTTTTATATATTTTTTTAAGGTTGTGATCTTGTTTAGCTTGTAGTAAGTTCTCTGTTTGTATTAAAAATATTAATGTAAAGAAAATCAAATCGGGTTTATGAAAACCGGGTGGTTACATAAATAATGTCTTGATCTTCGGTTTGGATGGTTAACAGGGAAAAAATATTATTATAACAATCAAACCAACATGTCCTCCTAGCATTCTTCAATCGAAACACACAAGTCATTCCAAAACAATATAGAAAAGATAACCTCATGTAACATCCCGAGTTGTGATATATGAAAAGATTAATGAGAATTGATTTGGCTACCTATGTCACCAAAGTGTACTTACATTTTCCGTCACACATCCTTTTAGAACTCTAGGGTTAAGCGTGTTTATGCTGGAGTAGTGAAAGGATGAGTTACCAATCAGGAAGTGATTCGCGATACCGTGTGAGTGAGGCCAAAACACGGGGAAATGTCCGGTGGTGATTGCAAGGTCAGTAAACAATGATTTAGATCCTTGAAAATTTGACGCACCGATCGTTGGAACGGGATGGGGACCGCGGGATAAGAGAGTGGGCGTGGGTTGCCCATCAGTTGTGGGCGGTCGGGGCATTACACATCCCATGTTTATTATATCCAGATAGCATTCCATAAGCCAGAAAGTCACGTATGGTCCATATAAGAACTGCTCGCATAGTAACATTCATTTTCGTTGAACAATGATATGTGCCAACCTCTCTTGACCAACAGTCCTTCAGCTCTTGTATCAATGGTTGTAGAACAGCATATATTGACCATTTTTAATTCATTAGACCATGGACTAATATGCTCAAGAACAGATATTCTCATTCCATGCACATCTCCAGTGCAAGTTAAACAACAAAAGAATGACTTGCCACAACGAATATTGTCTCTCAAACATTTTGAATGAAATTAATCCACAAGTGCATAGCAGAATAAAAAATTCAAATATTTCTAACGAGATTTGGGTGTACAGTACTGAAATTTTTCCACGCTTTTGCATCTGATGGATGAGTGACGTCTCAATCCGTCTGGACATGTTCAGCATGCAATCTCATCTTTCCAGCAGTCCTCTCGGATTGATATCTTTTCAACATGTCTGTAATTGGTAGGTACCACATTCTTTGGTATGGTAACCTATTCCACCCACATCATGTTGTTTGACTCGTGTCTTTTTTAGAAGCGACACGCTAGTAGCTTATCATCATCTTTCCAGTATATCGTGCAATTATCGATGCAAACATCTATCATCGGTGAAGGCAACTCAAGACTATAAATTTTTTTTTCTAAATCTCATTATAAGAATCATCTGACACATTTTTTCTCAAAATACTCTTTAAACAACTTAGCCCATGCATCCATCCAATTCACAAGTACACTATGATCATTTTTAATATTCATTATCCTAGCTATTAACGAAAATTTACAGACTTTGCTACAACCAGTGTAGATTGACTAATTTTTGCAGCATTAAGAATTTCATAAAACCTTTTTGCATCTAAGTTAGGTTCTTCGACATTTCCAACATCATCATCTATTGTTTCAGTATTTTCTAAAACTGCATTTGTAATCGTGTTGTGAACCTTATCCTGATCTACCATTTGCTCCTCATGATCATAACTATTTTCATTATGCAAAGAATTGGTTCTTCTGTGTTACCAGCGTCCATAAAATTACTATTACAACTATTAGCTCCATTCCCACCATAACCCTTTCCATTTTGAAAATAAATATAATAATGTGCTGTGAAACCTCTATTAACTAAATAGTTCCATAAAGTCTCACTACAAATAAATTTTGTATTCTAGCATTTTTGACAAGAACATCTTACTTATTTCCCGCTTGATTGGTTTACTACCAGCATGGTCCATCAATATCTCCAAACCATTGAGAAATTCCTTCGTCACACTCCCATCATTATCTTTGTGTATATATATCTAACTTCGTAACTCGTTAATACTGTAATATATATAGGCAATTTTGACATTGATTGGTAAGAATTTAACAACTTATTAAAAACAATGTGATTTACAAGTATTTTACATTGTTGTAGCATCTAATTTACGATGAAACTTGTTAGGTATAGAAGACTACAAACACATTTTCACCTACTATATCAGTTTCACTCATACATTCATCGTCAGTGAATTGTAAAGGATTTCCTTGTAAATGTAGTAGTTACTTTACATCCTTTTTACGAGGACGTGACGTGTGATGTGCAGAGGCTATTGTCGACCGATTTTGGCTGGCTCTTCTATAACTTTTTGATGGTTCTAATCGAGGTCGATTGGTAACCGCTGGTGGAGGTCACTGGTAAGAGAAAATGGATGGCAGCGGTCTCGGTTGACCACTGGAGGGAGATTTTGGGCACTTAGGCATGTGGTCGAAGGATGGAGGGTATGTGGTCGACCAGCGGGGGTGGTCAACCGTTGGTCAAGGCCGCTTGGTCTTGTAAGTGCGTTTAGCCGGTCGGGTTGGCAGCTGCCTTTGGTCACTGGGAAACTTGGTCAAGTGGAGAAAATTGGGTTGATTGGTGTTCGCCCAGCAGTAGAGCCTGGCCAATTGTGGACCCCTCTGGCTTGTATATGTGGTTCCCAGCGGCCACGGCTGGCCGCTAGGGTTTGGCTGCTGGGATGCTTCTCATAGGTTATGGTTGAGCGGTCAGGTGAAGGCTAGCGGCTAGAGATGGTCATTGGGCAAGGACGCTGGGGAGCCATTCCCGTGCATTCTGGTATGTTTCTTATTCATCTTTCCCTTTACTCATCTCGTTCATATTTTTCACATAAACCTGCTTCAACAGTTTCAAAATTTTAGAGTAACCACTCAAATTCCTATTAGATGGAAATTGACATGGAAATGCAATATATTTCTAAATTAAATCTAAATATATTATAATGAGTTAAACAAGGAGTTAAAACCATTAAATATGAAGATATCATTCTTACAAGTTGATCTTTCAAGGGGGGGCATTCCACCTTCTCCCCCAGAACTGATGGCCGAATAATCCGCGACAATTACTCCAGCACCTTCCTCTGTTCAAGTCTATGTTCCTACAACTCCACCTCCATTCAACTTGTCACTTATATACGATTATAATCCTTCAAACAAAATGACATTATCTCCACAAACAGATATTACTCCTACTAACAGTAATTCTACTCCATCTTCACCACCAATATTTCCTATCTTGTAAGACCCCTGAAATAGAGGAATAGGTCCGATCTCCAGGATTACTAGAAGTTTCTGGACAAAGTTACAGGTAAGCCAATGTATCCCACTCTCATGCTCAAGCTCAATCCGATATTAGTTCTCCTATTGAGTTTCAGGTAAGCCAAATGTATCTTGTTTCTAACTGTTGATTTGCCTTTGTTTTTAATGAACTTTATCTGAGTTTCCTTGCAGCTATAACTATTGTGTGTTCTAACTATAGACAAGGATATGGTATACGATCCACAATTCAATGGAGCAATGAAAATAAAGGTTGTTTCCTTATAAGCAAGTTGTATTTGAGATATAACAATATACCACCAAGGAAAGAAGGCTACCAGATCAAGTGGATATACACTATCAAATATAAGTTGGATGAGTTTGTGGAAGGCTATAAGGCTCATTATGTTTCCCTTGGGAATCGCAAAAGAAGGTAGTGAGTATATTGATACATTTGTTCATGTTGCAAAGATGTCCACAGTTACAGTATTTTTGTGTCAAGTGATTCCTGCTCAGCTCTACAGAATGATAGGAAAAAGGAGACAAGATGTCGTGGTGCTTTCTCTTATTTTAGTTGTTGATAAACCGGGAGATCCTTCATTCAGTTTACTTCCATTGGAGTATGGGCCGGTAAATGTCATTAATATCTTGATATCAGCAGGGTAGATGGATCGTAAGGCAGGGCCTGCATTTCCAAAGTTTTCTTATGGGCTTTGAACCGTAGCACCATGGAAAGTATTGTTGGGGTCAAAATCGGTCACGACAGAATCAATGCCAGAAAACTCTGAGAAATATTTCTTATCTAAAAAAGAAGTATAAATCCAGGAAAAAAGCTTTGTGTAATTTAAAAGAAGGAAGTTATACGACAAGTTCTCGGATAGGATGACCCGATCCAAACAAAGAACTTTCTGGAAAACAAACTATTGTTGTGGTCAGCAATGATTATCTCGAAATAAATTTCCGAATTGCGTTTTTGTATGAAAGTTATCCCAACAAAAATTTCCGGAGCTAAAGACTTAAGAGAAATGGAGCACATAGGCAAACGACCAGTCCAACTCGCCGAACGGGCTAGTTAAATCAAGGACACCATCCAACTCGCCCGTTCGGTGAGTTAGATCGAGCACATCTTCCAAGTCTCCCTTTCGGCGAGTTGGAACGGACGAGTTGGATCGACCACACCATCCAACTCGCTGAACGGGCGAGTTGGATCTGACGCATCGTCAAACTCGCCCGTTCAACGAGTTGGATCAACTCCTCCTGACTCGCCGTAAGGCGACATGGACCAAAACTTATGCCTACCGTTAAACCTAAATGGACCCATTCCATGTTTCACCTGGATCAGAGTTACTTAAAACTTTACGATAAAATCGTGAAGTCGTTTTCCTGAAGGAAATTCATGGTTATCGTATAAACGGCAACAGTTAACTTAACACCACAGTTGTCTAAACTACGTTTTTCCATCTTTGTTCGGCGATTCTAATTTCCTTAGACTCTAACACTCATTTCACTTGTAACCTAAGCTTTATTCTTAACAAGCTCGGTTTCTATGACTGGCACTCGATTACCAGGCGAACTTGCTCCGGCAGTTCGATCTCTTGTTCTACTCTTTTAATTGAACTACGCCCGGCTTGATCCTCGAAAGTGGTACGTAAGCAGCCTTTCTTAATCGAACCGTTTTTGAGTTGCAGCCACATAGGTTTCTCTCGACATAGGTCGTAGAGCTAGCAAACTTAGTCTCGTTTTACTGCTTGTGTTATACGAATTCATTTGTGATCCTGTTTCCGGACAAGTTTCATTAACGCTTTTATCTCTGGGGCGCTCGTATGCAAATTTAAATTAAAGATCTATTGTTTTCTAAATTCGTTTTGTTATTTGTTCATGTTGTCCAAGTTTACTCGATTACTTGTCGTTGGCTCTCGCAGAGAATTTGGTACCTCAGGGAAAGTTAGGGTTTCTCGACTTTCCTTAATTTACGGAAATCAACGGTGTGAATTTTGGTTCCCACAATTTGGCGCTAGAAGGAGGGGGGGTCGAATTACTCTAACTCATGGCGACAAAACGCGTGATCAAACAATGTCTGGAAATATTAAAGACAATACCACAGCTCACAACAACGCTGGTAAAAATACTCCAGCGGTTTAGAAAATCGAAAACCTTGTCGCAACTTTTCGCCACAGGCGGAGCACCAAAGCAAACTCGCAATTTCTCTCACTAAACAGAAAGGGAAACGATAAAATATATCAAACCCTGTCAAGTTCGTGTCATTGCCGAGTTGGAAAAATATCAACGCATAAGGGTTCGACCAAAAGACCTTTTTCGTAAACTTTTCGGAAAAATAAAACTTGCTCTCCCAGAAATTGCGAAGAGACCCTAGATCACTCACGGAGAAAGGAAGCACAGCAAATCGGGCGCACAGCCCCCACTGTTGTACTTCTTTCGAACAACTTTCAAAGAAACGAAGTTGATCATTATTGAATCACTCGAAACCTAAAACGGCTGACGAAAACTAAACTAAGGAAAATGAGAGATCGTATCCCTCACTGCTAAAATGTTTTCTGAAACCTAAGATTTCATGAAAAGTCAAGCTTCTACGCGACATATTCAGTGAATTCTCGATGAGTGTCACTTAAACTTACTTCGGAATAACTATTCAAAATCCCCATGGATCGATCCTGTGGAAACGAGAATATCTCGGATTAAGTTGACTTCCGATAATTAAGCTCATCAAAGACAAAGTTTCAGAGGCTAAAACGTGAATTTTCCAAAAAAATGGCTCTTTTATAGCCAAACACGAAAACACGCTTACGTAACGACTTTCGTAAGATTAAACTCAACAAAATTTTACGAAGCAGCTTTTGTAAAACTAAATTCACGACATTTTGCGGAATAACTTTCATAAATATAGTTTCAACAACATTTTCCTAAACAGCTTTTGTAAACTCAAACTTGACAATATTTTATGGAAAATCTTTCGTAGAGTAAAACGAGTTAACATTTTATAATACAACTTTTTTAGAAAAAAATTGAACATTTACGAAACAACCGTACCAGCATACCATCAAAACTCAAGTAAGACCAGTTCAACTCGCCGAATATGCGAGTTGGACCAAGCGAGCCGTCCAACTCGCCCATTCAGCGAGTTGGACCAAATGACCAGTCCTTTGGATCACCTTTGCTTTCTCCTTTGAATCCCGATCGAAACGCTTTTTGTTTCGTCTCAATCCGAGTTTCCGTTGAGATTTTACGATTAAAACAAGTTGGACGCACACCGTCTAACTCGCTCTGATGGCGAGTTGGATTTATTCCCTCAAATTCTCCTCATGGAGATTTGGGCAAGACCTGATGAGGTTCTCCTTTGTTTTCTATTTGGAATCTCAATGGAAATGCTTTTCGTTTCATCTCAATTGGAGTGTCCATTGAGATTTTACGACAAAAACAATTAAGACTCGCCTAAACTCCTTGGCTTGCTCCTACTCGACCTCTTGGGCGTCCTACTCGCCCTATTGGGCATCCTACTCACTCTTACCTACATCTTTGAGTTATCCTTTGAATCGTGATCGAAACGTCTCTTGTTTCGTCTCGATTGGAGTTACCGTCGGAACTTTACGATAAAAACCGCGAAGACTCATTTTCTCGTATGAATTCAGAATGATCTGATAAAACGCCAACAGTTAACTTAACAACCTTTTTGCCTCAACTATACGATTAAGTTGAAATTTTCTATTAAAATTGATGTTGTATCAAAGGTACTCTTTCGAAGAAATCGTAAAACTATTTAAGTCAAAAAACAGCCCGAAAAGGTCTAAAACACGACTAAAAGCACACTTATGATTTTACATGAAATCGAGCCCAATGATATTATGACGGTCTATGTTTTATTTGCAGGATAAATTAAAAGTCAATTTCAGAAAATAAAAGTCAAGTTTCAAAGGATAAACACAATATCGAAAAATATGGATTGACGAACCAAAACCGCAAGACAGGTTTGAGCCTAAACACGGCCAGAAAGTACTAATATTTTACCATTCTTAAGGGGTGTACAAATTTGAGAAGAGGAAGGGAAGATGAGAAGGAAAAACGGAGAATAGGTTAACCCAAACCTTCGACAAAACTAAGGTATGGCCGGCTTGGAACTTTTTGAAATCAGACTTGGAAATTTCGTAGGAATGTACTAAGAAATAAAAACGCTTCGGAGATCACCATAAAACTATAGGGAACTTAGGATCCAAAAGAATAGTCTAGCGAACTAAGTTTTAGGTATTTTCCTGTCTCAATCTATTGTTTTGCGACTGGTCAGGCAGATCTTGCAAACTGATCTAAACTCTCGGAAAACAGAGAAACAATCATCATGCACACTCAGCTCGCTTCCTAAGGAAAGAAAGAACTAGAAACGCGAACGACGTCTTAATACCGACTTGTTCATAGAAATTTTATTAAAACCGACATACTCATATTCGTTATCCAGAAAATCACCAAGTCACAATCCTAGCGTCGTCTTTAAATCGACTTGGATTATCGATCATCCCAATCTTCGAAAGAAAAAACATACACAACCCTTCAAAATATCGGTTCAGCCGTTTTCTTTCGTAAAAAAAGGAGGGAGTAGGTATGTATGCTATAATCGTATACTCCCATACTTCCAAAAAAAAATTTGTCTTGCCATCAAGAAAACGCTTTCGACAAAGCAAACTCTCGCAGCAATAGACAGAAAATAATTTAGGCAATGCGATGCCTCATAAAACCGATCATCCATTTCTTTCAAATAACTATAACATTTTAAACAGAACAGTCAATGGGAAAACAAGATCAATCTCATGAAAAACGACTTTGAAATGCAGAAAAGAGAATGGGGAAAACACATTCCTCGTTTGCAAATATCACGAGTAATTTGCGAGAGGCATTCTCAATTTACTTCTATGGTATTCACTCCTTGTAAAACTTACGCGAAACATCTTTCGTATAGCCACACCAAGTTATGCGAAGAAGCTTTTGGAAACAAAACATAGCAAGTTTTACGGAGAAGTGTTTTGGACGATTTGCGTATAGCTAAAAACAAAGTCATATGACTCATCTCTCAACAAAAAAAACTAAACTTTATCTCTTCGCACTACGATCTTACAGATCTCATTCTTTAGCCATGCGTCTCTCTGGATTCTGCCTCTCCTCTCCCTCAGTTCCATCCAAGAAGGCAATCATCTCGCACAGGTTCTTTATCGAGCATCTTAGGTTTTGTATTCATCATGCAAAAACAAAACAATTTTCGTACGACTATAGGTAAACTGTATACGAAACCTTCATCGTGTAACTGATACCTAAAGTGGAAAATATTCCTAACACCATTGGCCATATTAGCACAGAAAACTCTGACTTGGACCCTCAATCTTGACAAACGCTCTTTGGCCCTCGCCCAATTACGCCTTCCGATAAAAATCAGAACCGGAATTCGGCATGATCTTTACGACAGTTCGAAACTAACATGACCTTAATGTTAACACAAACGTGCCATATTCTAATCCATGACCAGCAACGTCCTCGGCTATGCATCTGAACAAATCCTTCAGACCAAGCCAAAATTTTTCAGCAACCACTGCTCCATCCAATCACTTAACGGCAAAACAACAATCCACGATTAGTCTAAAAATGCTAAGTGCAAATAATTATCGTATAACCCATAATCAAAAATCATACGATATATTCTTAATATCGAAACTTAGTTGTAACCACCAAACGGTTAACGGTAAACTTAAAATCGTTGACAACCGACCAAGTTCAATATGTTCTGCAGTTTACTCTAAACCCACAACGTTTTACAAGTTAAAAGGGGCGCATAAGGAAAAATTCGTAACGAAGCTCCTAGAGCTATACAAAGCATCCTTTACTATACATGAAATAAGTCTCGGGCGGCCAACTTTTCACAAAGCACAGTGAAGGAAGTCGCATATTCTCACGGACAAAATTACGCGACCCATTGGTCCTAATTCCTCGGAAACAAACCAAAACGTTTCTCTTCCGTAAGGTTAAAACAAAAACCTTATGATACCACACATCTTCAAGCCCGCAAACATGTCAAGCACGAAATTCTACATACGAAAGAAAAACTCAACCTTCGACACAGCGAGAAGTCGCTAACGCTCAGAGAACTGTTTTTTGTCAAAACTTTCCAAAAGAGAATGCTTACCTAAACAGCAGTCCGTCCACGACTATAAAACATACACACCTTCTTAAACATGTATCCTTCGCGAAGATTCAAAAACGATTATATCTACCAATAGTTTTTTTGCTGATCACAACAAATCTTAACATCCTAAACAGACTAAGCCATCTCTTAGAGATAGCTCTTGAACACGCGACACAAGGGTAATAGCGCTATAAAAAATCCGAAATTTCGGTCAGCACTTTCAGGAGACTTAAAATTTGTCCTCGAAGAGATGCTCGATTCCTACCATACAAGTCACATAAGCCCAAAACATATCGCAGATTTTTAAAGCGGGACAGAATCAGGTCGAAATCGATACGGGAAATGTAAGCCAAAGAAGTCATCGCATCCCCTAAAACCGTGATTAAACCTAGGTCTTACCCTAATCCCAGCACACTGGTCTCTCATATCTCAAGGCATGATTTCTAAAAGATACGAGATCCTGAAAGCATGTATCTTCGTCCATATCAAAGCGCTCGCAAAACTTTGGAAAACTTCTCAAAAATCTCGAACGAGCAATGAATAGGACGATCCGCAAAAAAATTCGGAGCGAGATGACAACTTGTATCCTTCACTCTATACTTAACAAAAATCCGAATCTGCTTAAACTCCTTTTCAGGTAAAAAGCCTAGTTTACTCATTAAAAATGTCACAAAGCGGTCGGGATCCAAAGCCACACCTGTCAGTGCCGAAAACATAAATACGGCCACACTCAGCCAAAGTAAACAGCCTACGAGACTAGTCTCGAGGCCGAAAAAGGTCTAATATACAATGCCATTGGGAGCAACATTTCCGATAATCTCTACATGACACACAGGTAAACCCTAGAGATCTCACTGGAAAACAAGAAGTAAGAACCTTAACTCCGGGACGAACTACAAAAAACTTGATCCCTTCTACAAGGATATGTAGGCAGCCTTTAGAAGACAAAGCCCCAATGCTACTGCATCCCGTTCTTAGAGGCATGAGTAAACCACTTTCAACAAACTTTTTCAACCATTGATTCCACCTAACTTACAAAACATGCCAAACTGCTCGCTAGAACTTTACGATTCTAACGACCTGGGGGGCTAACTATTGGGGTCAAAATCGGTCACAACAGAATCAACGCCAGAAAAATCTCGAGAAATATTTTTTTATCTAAAAGGAAGTATAAATCCAGGACAAAATCTTCGTGTAATTTAAAAGAAAGAGGTTATACAACAAGTTCTCGAATAGGAAGGTCCGATCTAAATAAACAACTTTTGGGAAAACAAACGACTGTTGTGGTCAACAACGGTTATATCAAAATCAATGTTAGAATTGCGTTTCTATATGAAAGCTATCCATAAAAAATTCTTGAGCTAAAGACTCGAGAAAAATGGAGCACGGAGCCAAAGGAGCATTCCAGCTCGTCTAATGGGCATGTTGGACCGGAAGAGCCGTCCACCTCGCCCGTTTGGCGAGTTGGCTCAAGCACACCATCCATATCCCCCGTTCGGCGAGTTGGATCGAGCACATCGTCCAACTCGCCCGTTTGGTGGGTTGGATCAACTCCTCCCGATTCGCCGTAAGTCAACATGGACCGGGACCTTATGATTTTCGTTAAATCTTGATGGACCCATTCCTTGTTTCGTCTCGATCAGAGTATCCTTGTTGTGTCTCGATCAAAGTTACTGTTGGAACTTTCCGTTTTAGTTTTCCCGAATGAAGTTCATGGTTATCATAAAACAACAACGGTTAACTTAACACCACAGTTTTTTCTAAACTATACGAGAAGTGTAAAATTCCTCGTGAAATCAACGTTGTATCATTAAACGTTCTTTCGAAGAAATTGTGAAAACGTTTAAGTCGAAATACGGCCCAAAGAGGCCTAGAACGCAGCTAAAGACTCACTTGAGGTTTCATACAAAATTGAGCCCAGAAATGTTATGACGGTGTATCGTTTCTTGCAGAAGAAGATAAATCTCACAAAATCGGAGGATAAATATCAAGTTTCCAAGATAATGATGACGATCGAGATAAAAAGGAATATTTCTGCGAAACGATGAACTCGACCTAGGGGCAAAGAAGGAAAGGGGAACTGACGCAGAAGGCATATATAAGGGGAGCTAAAGCAAAATGTGCAAGGATCCGAAGATTTAGGCCTAGAGAAGCTCTGTTAGCTTATAAGAACTTAGAACTTAGGTGGCTAGACGGACAGAGTTATACTCAGATGTTTCTCCATCTTTGTTCGGCGATTCTGATTTCCTTAGACTCTACAACTCATTGCACTTAGAAACCCTAAGCTTTATTCTCAACAAGCTTGGTTTCTTTGACTGGCACTCGATTAAGATAAACTTGCTCTGATAGTTTGATCTATTGGTCCACTCTTTTAATTGAACTACGTCCGACTTGATCCTCGAAAGGGGTAGATAGTCAGCCTTTCTTAAGGTCCAGTCCCAAATCCTTCTAACCTTTTTCGTCTTTTTCATCTGTTGCTAAGTGAGTTTCAGCCACATAGGTTCTCCCGGCATAGGTGGTAGAGCTAGCAAACTTAGTCTCGTTTTACTGCTTGTGTTATCCGAATTCATTTGTGATCCCGTTTCCAGACAAGCTTCGTGAACGCTTATGTCTCTGGATCGCTCGTACGAAAATTTGAATTAAAGACCTATTGTTTTCTAAATTTGTTTTGTTATCTGTTCATGTTTTCCAAGTTTACTCGATAACCTGTCGTTGGCTCTCGATGAGAATTCGAGACCTCAGGGAAAGTTAGGGTTTCTCGACTTTCCTTAATTTATGGAAATCGACGGTGTGAATTTTGGTTCCCACAAGTATTAGGATTTATAGCTGCAACCTTCAGTGGGGATTGCCTATGTAACCCTCCAGTGGGAGATCAAGCCATTCGTAGTTCATATATTTGGAGGTGCATAGCCTAAGTGGACGCATAGCATTGTTGGCATATGGCCTTGTGAGCCCGTGTCTGTATATTTAATAGGAGTCATCTGTTCTAGAGGGTGCATGGCCCGACCAGATGGTAGACTAGTCAATATGCTTCAGTGAACATGGTGTGTCGATATGCTTCCAGTGAGCATGGAGTATCGGTATGCATCAGTGACCATGGAGATTTCCTGCTGATGGGCAATCGATTGTGGCCTGAGATAGTATGTATAGTTTTAGACGTGCTTCAGTGAGCATATATGTTAGTCTGGTTGAGAGAAATCATGGAGATCCAACTGCCATAGGCATGTCGATGAAGATGGTCTTCTAGGTCAATTTTTGCCTTGGCGGCTGTGGAATTAGTGCCTTCTATAGATGGGCGTATGACCTCTCCTCTTTAGGTTTAGTAACCTCATATATATATATATATATATATATATATATATATATATATAATAGAAGTTATGCCCCTCTCTTGGAATTTGGAAATATTCATTATATCATTAGATAATAGATTATTTCTAATTTTCTTAACGATGGCAATATATATTAGAATAATTCCTCTTTCTCTCAGATATAGGAAGATTTTGTCTTGTATAAGCTGGTTAACTTAGCTTTAAGAAAGATATCCATTTATCCCTAGGCCGGAGAAATCACTTGATATGGAAGCCGGAACCCGGAGCCTGGAAGTAGGAAGCTGGAACCAGTAGATTGGTGTTTTTCTCTAACCCTAAGGTTCTTTGCTCCTGAATTATTTTTCCTTAACAGTTTGCCCCTTATTTTCCGTTTTCATGTTTGAAGGCGGGAAATAACATGATTTTCTTCAGGGAGCTTCCTGAATTGTATTATGGCCACAAGTTCTTTGTTGAATTGAGAATTGGACACCGACTCACCTACCAAACATGATGTTAAAGCCTTAGCCATCTAACAGACTTGGTGGCAGTGCTTCTGTTCAAGGGCACATGGTCTAAAAAGGTTCATAGGCTGATGGGAGATCAATTTCTTGGAGAATTAACGAGAATCCTTGGTTTATAGACACATGGCCTGGATCAAGTAGTATACTTGTCGGTATGCCCCATGGGAATGATATCATGGCTGGACCAATGCAGATGGACTCAAAACATGCTTCAGTTGGCATGTGTTTGGTTCGAGTGATTGATGATCGGGTTGATCCAGTTGCAATCGTGCAAATGATATAAATCCTCCTGTTTCAGGCTATTTTAGGTTCTAGTGGCCTGCACATTGGCATCCTAATCATGGAGTAGAAGACACAGATTCTTAGAAGAAGAGATACATGGTCAGAAATGTTGTGGTGCCTTCTTTCCTGATCTCGATTGCAGGTGTATCCACTTTCATTGCTCGTTGAGGGATCACACAGAAGTGGAACATTAAGAAAACCAATATTGTAGCATCCAGTAGATTCTCGAAGGCAAGACTACTTTATCGCATGCCATCAAAATGAGTCTGTGAGATTCCCTTCTCATATACCACGATGCTCCTGCTTCTGTCCCAGCTGCTCGTGGTTGACCGTGCCAGCCTCTACCTATTTCTTCCACGATTTTTAATTTTTTAAACTTTTTATCCCGGTGTTGTCCTTGGTATGTCGTAGCTACACTTGGCCTTACATCAAACCATGAATTCAATGTGTATTTCTTGAGTATTCTCTGGCTCCATGAATCGTGTGGAGGAGTGTATCTGTCGAGACCCATGATTTCTGAGAAGGAGCCTCTTGGGAAGGCTAAGGATCGGGAGGAAGAGAAGGTTAAGAGGACCCGGAGGCCAAAAATAAGGATCCTCATGCGTGCGCCTTTTTATCTCTTGTTATTAATGTTTTAATCCTTGTTGAGCTTGTAGAAGGCGTAGTGGCCTTTCATTTAAGTTTTCGTGTCGGTTCCCCTTATTGTGTTCAGCATATTTCCTGCTCCTTGAGGTTTTGATGTTGTAGCTTCTTGCCTTGTCTCAGGATTGTACCTTGAACTCTTGCAAGGGGACCTTAAGCATGTGTCGTTGTTGATTCTTGCTCGAAGTCTCTTTTCTACGGGATATAAATGAGAAAAATATTTCCTTCTTTTGCATAGAGTAGTGTTTGATGGCAGGGATTTTCTAGGACATGTCATCCTGCTGCCTAATCATATGGCCGTCTTATCTTGATACCCTGAGGTAATCTGCTATATTATATGACACGGTTTCTTGATACACGAAGGTGACCTAGTCGTTTCTTGGTAGCCGGAGGTAATACTTGGACAAGTCATCCTGATATCTGGAACTAATATGATTGATTTTGAGATATGTCGCCCTGGTATTTGAGGTAACATAATTTATTCTTGGTACCTGGAGATGATATCTTGAGCTTGTCTTTCTATTTTTTCAGTGAACAATAGTGTCCCTGTTGGATGAATAAGGTGGGAACTTTCTTTGAACTCTATCATTGATCCTTGGTCCCTCTCAACTGTGCATCACTTTTCAATCTGCCCCCCCCCCTAGGTAGGCCACTATCAATGCTTGGATGAACTTATATTCTACTACAGGCCTAAGGACAGCTTTCCCTAGAACCTAAAGGTTGCAATGAATTTTTTTTAGGAACTCGAAGGTTTTGTGGACATTTGTTCTAGAACCAGGAGGTAGTATGGACTTTCGTCCTTGAACCCGGAGGTTGTATGGACTTTTTTCCTACGACTCAGAGGTTGTATGGACTTTCTTCCTAGAACATGGAGGCTGTATTGACTTATGTCCTGGAACCCGGAGGTTTGAGGATGTATCCCTTTGCGGGTATATCCTTTAGTTTAACCTGGAGGTTTAGAAGATTGTATCGAACTCTGCCCTCATGAGTATGCTGCTCTTAATTTAATATGACATTGCACTCTACCCAAGAGGTAAGCAGCTATCAATGGTTGTTTAGATGTTGCACTTTGCCACCTGGAAGTAGGCCGCTATCAACATCTTCTTAGATGTTTCCCTCTACCACTAGGAAGTAGGCCATTATCAGCATCTCTTTAGAAGCTGCACTCTGCCAATCGGAAGTAGGGAACCATCAAGTCTTAAGGTGCTGCACTCTGCTTCCTGCAGGAAAGCCACTGTAATCTTTTATCTTGTGCTGGTGTGACTTTGACCCTAACAAGGGTTAGGAAATCACCAGTCTAACCGATCGGTGCTGGTGTGAATCTATCTGATTCAAGCGACAGTCTTACTCCTTTCCACATCTGGATAAGCAAGTAATTTACGGTGCTATCATGATCTATACTTTTCACATTTTTCTCCCTGTGTAAACCCTGAGGCTTGTTTACAGTACTTTTGAAGCGTACTTCATGCTTCTTGCGTTCTCTCTATTTTGTATGAAGGGTTCCTGCATATGTTTTGGAACGGGGCCTTTATGCAGGAACTAGGTATTTTTGATAGCAGACTCAGGCTTGCGTGGACCTGTTTGTGCTTAAGTCGTATACCTTTTGTATCATTTACTTGGATGTCCCACTTATATGAAATGGTGTAGATTTGCTCCCTGTACAAACTCTGAGGTTGAATACAATACTCTGCAATTGTATTAATGCTTCATGCGTTGTCCCAGGGATTGACACGATTCTTATGATGCTCCATGCGTAAGAGTAAGTGTATAAGTTTCTTACACAATACTTTGCATGCTATGTAATATGACCCCTGCCTGAGAATAAGCGTGTAAGATTCTCAGGTAGTACTTTGCATTTTATATAATATACTCCCCACCTAAGAGCAAGCAAGTAAGCTTTCGCAGGCAGTACTTTTCATTTTTGTAATGTGTCTCCTGCATGGGAGTAGGCTCTTGAGCTAGTGCAGAGGTTACTATATTTAACGGCATACTATGGCTTGTGTTAGCCCATTCCTGCGATTGTCAAATATTTTTTATGCATCGTATATGTGGATTTTCCACTTATGTGCAAGCCCATAAGGTCTGGTAATCCCTCTTATAGATCTTAGTAGTCGTGATTTAGGTTAGAGACATCCATATTCAGAAATATGGAAGAATCTTCTTTAGTAGAAAGCTTCCAGTTTACCTAGGGCAGGGATGGAGCGGGATCTGAGCCAGGATTTCTCCAGTCAGGGATCTGAATTCCAGCGCCCTGCTCGGAAGCAGGAGTAATTACTCCCTTGATTGGTGATCCCCGACACTATTTGCCCCTTATCTTTAGATTTAATGTGTGAAGTCGGAAGATAACATGTGCACTTTGGTCGACTAGACTCATACCTTCTCAGCAGGTTCATCATGAGCATGTCGCTTCTTTAATGTCGTTCTGGGTTTTTATGGCCTGGACCACATATAATCCGGGAGTGAAGATCTTATTCGTAAATAGTTGAAGGACCATTGCTGCCAAATAAGCATTTCCAGATTCGAAGCCTGATGAGATCGATTAACCTTGAAGGATCCATGATCATGTTCTCACATTTCAAGGGATGACGAGTGTTTTTCTTTGCGTAGGGTTTCGATGGCATGTAGCCTTCTAGTAGTTCGATTCAAGTGGCGGATGGCCTGATCAGAGGAATGAATCATTGATGTACTGCTGTGGGTACTTGATCTCCTTTCTTTAGTTAATGGTTCTTGGCCTAGATCAGGAATTCCGTGTACTAGAATGCTACAATGGCATACTTCTTCGTTTAGGTGATGAAGATCATGTGTATCCACTGGAATCTGTCGTAATTCATTTGATTCCTCGTCCAGAAGCATAATTCTTGATTAGAGTAATTAACGAGATCCATCTTCTTAACATATTGCCTTGGTGGCACGTATCCACATGTTTGCCTGATATGGCACATGGTGGATCAAGAAAGCAAACTTTTAATTTACTACGGTGAGGACGTCATTTTTTGCCCCAAGATTAAATATGAATTGGAGAATGATCTTCTTAACTGCTTCTCCCTGGTGAAGCAGTATTCTACTGATTGCTTTCTTTTTTTATCTTTTTGGTTGATCTTTTGGGGACGTACCCTGACTCTAGGAAGGGGAAGTTATGTACTAGGTAGCAATCGAGTGAATATTATGTGCCTTCTCCATCCTTTTTTAAGGAAAAATGAGACCATTCGTTGAAGCGTGTAGGCTGATTCTTCGTCGTATTACCCTAAGGTATCGACTCATATCGCGTAGGAATCCGGAGTTTCTATCGACTCCTCTTTGGAATCAAGAGTTTTGAAAAGCTTCATGTTTTGATCCTAGAAAATACGTAGATTTTCTAATGAGTTAGTCCTCTCATCCAAGAGGATTGGTAGATGTTATCCTTGGGAACCCATAAGTTTTAAGGAATTGAAACTTTGATCCAGGTGGACCTGTAGGTACTGTCCTTGAGAACCCGAAAGTTCTAAGGAATGCCTTTTTATGACCTGGAAGTGAATTCTTATTGTCTGTCTCAAACTCTCCAGCTGTATTGACTCATTATGGCAATGTATTGTGTCCCACGGAAGTGTACCAGTCTTGATGTCTATTGGATGTTGGCAGTTCATAATGTCTTTAAGCTCTATTAGGCAGATTCCTGGTTGCCGGAACTTTGTGGGACTCTGTCTTTATTAAGTGAAAAGGTGACGGGACTCGTCGGTGGGTTATGACAAAGGCGGTTTGTGCTATAAACGGAAAAAGAGTAACTTTTATTGTAAGAGAGTTCGGTATACAAATAAGGAAACAAGAAGCGAGGTGGTGTCGCTCGGCGAGCTTAGCCGTGACGTACAAGTCGGAAATAAAATACTGATTGCAAACCCTAATTCTAGTTGCCTTCTCAATGTATTCAATTTCGGATCCCCTTCTTGTTGCATCTTCTCCTCCTTTTATAGCGATGCTCTGTTCGCGATAGCGAGCTGGTCGAGTGTCTAAAGGCTTTTCACTAGTGGGCCTTGGTCGGCCCACTATGGTAACTCCCTTTGTTAAGTGTCGTTAACTCGATTAATTGCAGGGATTATCTGAGTTAAGCCAATCTGATCGCTAATCAACCGAAGTGTCAACCCGTCGGGTTGATTTCCAAACGGGCCGAGCCTATTATTCAATGGGCCTTGTAAGAGGGAGTAATCCACCTCCTACAGTAAGTCCCCAGATCCGTTGCTGAGTTATGCATTAAGTCGGGACGGATTTTGTCGATTTGGTCCATTGATAGTAGGGTTGGTCAGCTCGTTTTAATGTATCTGCTGGTTGTTAGCTCGTCGTCTTGGTTCCGGTGCGTTCACTACGCCACTAGCTTGTCACTCGGGCATCAAAATGATTACTACGTCGTTAGCTCGTCACTTTAGAGGTTTGCAGGAATGTGAACGGTCGTGAGAAAATGGGCGGCTTTTGGGAGTTAAGGCCCATTTAGGCTGGAACGTGAACGGTCGCGAGTCGAATTGAGGCCCAACTAGGCTTTAATAGACCTAGTTATGACTCTGGTAGTTGTGCCCCTCCTTTTCTATAAATAATTCTCCCTTCTTCATTCTCTTCACTTATCCGCTACTAAAGGTATCATCTCTCTCTCTTCTCTCCGCTTTCTCTCTCTAGATTGTAGATTATATATTGACCGGGTAGTATGTGTCCGAGACAGAAGCTAACTCATGAGGAGAAAGGGAAAGATGTCGCGACGTCGCCGAGTCCCGCTAGGGATGTGACGACTAACGAACTCTTGGAATATTTCGATCTAGCGCACCGAAATTCGCTGACAAAAGTCGCAAACCTCAACTTGTCGGAGAGACTTCTCGTTGTTGATGCAGAACGGGAAATAAGGGGTGATGATGATGGGAACGCTGCTGCGGAGATGTTGAACAATCACCGAGTGAGGCGGCTACAATTGCCGCCCCCTAGACGTAGGAGGGAGAATCCTACTCGATCTCACCTTGCTCGATCCGGACGAGCTACAGCCAGATCGGTGCAGGAAGAGGGTCTGACGTTGGTTCCGACTTTCTATGCCGGTATGGGAGTCTTCAAGCGAGGATCCGTGATTCCTCAGGAATTGCTTCGTCATGCCGACGTGGAGGGGCAGTTGTGGACCAACATGAGGAGAACACAATCAAATTTCAAGACGGTAGAGCGCTTGCTTGTTGCTTGCAACGCGGTTGACGTGACTTATATTATTCTGACTGAGGATCAGCGCCCTTGGTCGCCTCCAGCTGGGTATCAGTGCGTCTATGAGTCTTACTTCGAGTCCGTCACCAAGCTATGGTTTCTGATATCTCGTCTAGTGACTTCGTATGTCTTGCGTCGCGATCTCGACTTATGTCAGATGGTGAACGGGGCATATCGCACTATAGTCGCGCTGATGTTGATAGCCGCTATGATAGGAATATCTTTGTGCGTTTACGCGTTTGAACAGCTGACAACAGTATCTCGCCTGGATCATGGACTTTTCTCGATGAGGATGAGGCAGAGCTACAACATCATCACTGGTCATCCGATAAAGACTCCAGATTGGCAACGCTTCTAGTTCTTCGTCAAATCTGATAAGTTTGCTTTCGTTGATCAGCCTGGGGACGAATCTAGGACTTATTGGAACAGTGTAGCCAGTAGCTAGCTTGTCTTGATCCATGTTTTTTAAGTTTAATCTAACCGTTTTCCTTGTTTTCGTGCAGTCAAACATCCAAACTTCTACTTGTCCAACGACATTGTTCCGGGAACATTCTTTTCCAACGCCCCAGCTTTGGTCGAGTTAGGTCATCGC
>CAJHQP010003376.1:0-68592 GCA_905132765.1 Moricandia arvensis
TATTTTAAGCTTTTTAGAGTAACCTTATTGGAAAAGTACTCAAAAAGAGATTTTAAAGAACATAATATACTATTATATATTTTAAAGAACATAATATATTATTTTTATATAATTTGATTTTACAATTAATTTTACTCATAATAGAAGAAGTAGACTACTTAAAAATTTGACACATGTATTTATAGGTTCCATAGGTTTTTTTTATGAGCTCTCATTTGAGATCTCCTTCAAACAGTCTCTTATACTTTATAATATTTTACTATTTTATTTTGGTTGAGATATCTATTAAAAACTCTTCAATAGAAATGCTCTTAGAATTGTGTTATTATACGTAGTCCAACATAGGGTTGGAAAAATATTCCCACCCGAGAACCGACACAAACACGACCCAAATTTCAGGGTACTAAACCCGATCAGTGTAAGTACTATACTAAAACACCATCATTGAAAACAATTCGAAACGAGAACCAAGTGAGTATCCAAAAATATATGCGATAAATATATACATAAAACTATTAGTTATAGTTATATTTAAATTATATTATTAAAAATTCTGCTAAATTTTGATATATTTTGATATAATATTTGATAAAAAGTTAAAAAAATTTAAGATGCTTTTCCATTGTAAGATGTTTGACACAAAAAGTCGATGGGTATAACATCCTAACTATATTGAAGGATGTGGAATACCTTTTACTCTAGTTGTTTGATTAAAGTTCATTAATGTTTTCATATTATGAGGTTATGATTTAGAGTCCTAGAGAAATTGAATTATGCAGATTAATGGAAGAAAAAACTTAGAAAAGATCTTCCATGGTGTAAAGAGTACCATCAAATATGAATTTCATAAGGTAATTTAGGGTGGTGTAATTAGATGTGAATTCTTATGAAACAAGTAGAATCATTGACTATAGAATCATCTATGTTATATTTATTTTTGTTTGTAATAACATAATTAACGAGTGTTAAAATAACTATATTGAATGGTAGGTGAGCAATTCTGGTGGAAGATTTAGTATCATCAGCCACTATTAATTGTCGTTTTATATTAGTTAGATTGTTTGTCCGCGCTACGCGCAGATTATGTATTATAAACAATTGTATTTAAACTTTCTTTACATCATTTGCACAAAAAATCATAATCATATGACAATAGCTTGACATTTTCCGATTTGATATATTGAATTTTTGAAGTTTACTCTCTTCTTTGTAGGTGTAATTTACACTACATTTCTGTAACTTTTCATCACAAATGGTATTAACTAAAATTTTATACACTATTTTAATATATGAGAAATATAGTATTGTAATAGTGACTGAGATATTTTCATCCAAAACACATATATTAATAAAATATAATAATAATAATAATAACCTGGTTTGTAGTCCAAAATTTTTAATCTTCTTAAACCTGAAAAAACTGTTTGTCACTTAAGTTTTTTTTATTATCTATATCACATAAATATTGAGAATAAATATAAAATTTTAGTTTAGTAACATATTTTTTATTTTTAGTAACAAACAACAACAAAAGTTTTTACACATATTTTTTATGCTATGTTATTATAAGGCCATTAGAAATAAAATATATTGTTACTTTAGCTAACATATTATTATTTATTTTACTACAGTTTGTAATACATTAATTGCATACATGTTGTATATTATTTCAATTGGTAAAATTATTTTTAATCCATTTTTTGTTGTAAATCAAACTTACGCTTCCATTTTGTTTTATTTTCTATACTGGTTTCATATAGCAGAAAGCATGAAGATATATAGCATACTGCTTCCAAATCAGTATTTAAGTGAACACTTAGAAAACGACCTTGCAATAGAAGATGAGTATATCCTTTGAGAGACTAAATTTGTAAGATTCAACTCGTAAAAACATGAAAATAAAGAGAAGATGAATTCTTTCAATAAGAAAGATACTTCAATAGTTTGATATTGATGAAATCATTATCTAACAATTCGACGTTAAAAAGTTACAGTATCATATATTGAATGATGAACAACAAAGAAAATAATTTGGTTAATATTACATGTCAATATACTAAAATATAATAATGCATTTTACAGACCTACTACTACCAATACAATATTATAATGAACATATATAACATATAATCAACATAAATGAAGAAACATATTTATTCATATGGGACAAAATTTATACCATATCCAACCATCAAAATTAAATCGAGGAAAAAGATTTTGTAAATCACTTAAAATGGTTAGACATATATTTATATGTGCACGAAACAAGCATGTTATAAAGATCTATGAGTGTATATCTGTTTATAGAAAATATTTACATACATGCTTTTTTGTAGCGTTTTTTCTGTAAACCAAACGATTATATTAAATCTAAAAAAGTTCAAACGCTTACATCCGAAACTAGCTCAACAGTAATAAAATAATAAACGGAGAGAACCTCAACAATTTGATAAACATTAACATTACAACACAACCAGAGATAACAAAGTTAACGAGAGATATTTGCTCGACAACCGGAGAACCATGGGCAATCATCAGATGCATCCTTGAATAGATTACTATCACGAGCATGAAATAGTCAGAATCAACATTGATTAAACCAAACAAAAAAGTTTGGAGGGAGGTGGGACGAGCAAGAACAACTCTAGCTCCAACGAGGCTCCCCGAATAGACTAGGTGAATCTCAACAGAAACGGAGAGTCTAAGGGTCTTGGATTTTCCGCTGACGAACAAACTGGATGGCCTCGAAACTGAATAGTTCTAGTGACAAAAATAGAGCTGCTACTACAAACTCTATTGAGCTGTGATGACTGGAAAAATAGTGGCATTAAATTAAGTACAACATCAAAGGTTTGGGCTAGGTTAACCTTGTACACTAAGGCTAATGTTGGCTCCAGTTCAAGATAAAATTTGACTACTCAAAGACTTCAAACCAGCTAATAGAGATAAGCTTAACTAGAATCCATGGTAAAGCGGGGGCATTGGTCAAACACAACTTTGGACACCAACATTACCATGTTGGAACACTCGAGATTTGACTGAACCTGAGTCTGGGCCGATGTTATATGGAAGATGTTCTGCTAGAGATTAAGTATCGCTCGTCTGAGCTAGGTTCCGAGTCTTTGATGTACGGCGAGGGGGTTGAACCCACTGTTATAGTCTGGAGGGTCCGGTGGGTCTGGCGGGTAGATGCTCACATTAAAAAAGTGTAGATGCTCCAAATTTTGCTACTTCTCAATAATATTCGCCCACAAGTGTTAAGTAATAAAACTAGAATCTTCTTTACACAAGTATAATTAATTTATGAGTTGAGATTATTATAGTTTTTATTAAAATATATACAATATTTATATAGTATATCCATATTTTAGAAATAATATCAAAATCAAATATTATTGTGAAGTAAATAAAGGAAAATATTTTCATATTTTGTTTTAAAACCTTCATTTCTGATACAAAATTGTATAGTTAAGAAAATTTGTACAGTTATAAATTCAGGTGACATATAAACTTAATTTTGGAGAACTCTAATTTTACCACAAAATTAATTTTGGTAACATTTTTTTATTTTTTCGAATGAATGTTAAATTTCTATTCACCAAAAAAACCTTTTTACAACGAGTGCAACATTATTTAATTTTCGAAATAAAACTCTTTGCTAACCCCCTACTCCAAACCAAAAGCCAAGAGAGCTACTCAGCTTCTTTACTCCTTTTTTTGCATATTAGGCTGAGTTTGTTCCTAACATGCTTCTCCACTATCTTCTTGAACACTTACACCTGCATATGAGATTTCCCATGTCTTCTAATATTTAACGCATGGACTGCGCATTGCAGAGTATATCGAACACAAAAAGCTTTCACCACTCCAAACTTCTTGTCCACAATGATCTTCTTAAGTTCTCTCCACTTGGTCATGTTTTTGCATTTTAGAATACCTTTCACAAGGAACTCCCAGGTCTGCGACGAATAAGTACATTCGAAGAACAAGTGATCTCGTGACTCCGAAGATGAGTTATAGAGAACACAGCCTTGATCCATTCCAATATTCCATATCTCTGTTGTGCCATCGTTGATAACCAGTCTAGCGTTACTAACCAAGTGATGAATAAAATTTTCGAGTTACTTGCGAAAACCAAACCCCCCGAGTCCAGTTATGCTCCGGCCCCTCATCTTGAACAAGCTTCCAAGTTTCCTGCGTAGAAAACTGAGACTTGTATCCAGACTTAATTCTCCAAAGACGAGTATCAGCATTCTCAGGTTTCTGGTTTTGTCTTAGAACATCAAGCTCTCCTTCCATCTCATTTAGAAGCCTAGTTATATGTCTTCTTTTTCTCCGTAAATGGTGGATAGCTTCCTCAATTGTTGCTTCTCTTCTTATCCCCAAATAGATAATGCATTTGTCCCCTAGAAATTCTGACATCAAACCCATCTCAGACCATCTATCTGTAGAATCAAGATTCAGCAAAAACACAAGGCACAAAGTAATTCAAGAACATGTATCTCTTTTATTAGAAATCATTTACACAATCTCTTATAGACTTGCTTGATCCGAATTACACGACTCGTCACAGATACGATTTCTAATATACCCAACTTACGTGAACCAACCCATGTTTATCACGTCAAAAGTCATGACCTAATTATAGAAAAAACCAAGGTATATATCAAAATTTTTCTTTCTATTATCTACTATATTATTTCATATATTTTAGCATCACCAAGTCTGCCAAGTTTTTTATCTAATAATGCTTATTTAAAGCATATTTCGTCAACCAAACATATAGAAATATTTCACATCATCACTTCTTGACGTTTCCTTTTTGTTCTCCAAAGCGTGTGTCACACATCATTCTTCATGTGTAACACACATACACGAACCAAAACTCCACCCCTGTAGCAACTATCAAGCTCCAAATTCTTGAGATTACATTCTCCCCCTTTTTCACTGAGTTTTACAACTCAACTTTACTAACCTCTAAGCACACACTCTTCAAAGTATTTATCTTGAACTTCTCCTGTTTGAGTGAAAAACTCTGTGAAAAACTTCATGATACTTGTTGGAACATCAAAACTCTCAATGTCTTCTTGTAGAAGCCCATCAAACTGGTTCTTCAGTTTCAGCATATTGATTTTCCATCTGAGTGTATGACACATTGGTAGGCTTGTGTGACACACCTTTCATAAAATTAGGATACAAATCCTTCTTAGCTATCCACACATGTCCATAGCCTCTTGGTTCCACATAACAAAGAGGTTCATCTTCCAAGCTCTTTCAATCTTGTTTCTCTGAGAATAACAGAAAGCAACCTTATGACCATGATTCCCACAAAATAAACAAGCATTCCTCCTAGTTGTTGCAGGCTTTGGAGGATGTAGTTTTTTCAGAGCCTTAAGTTCCTCTTTCACAGTTGCAAACGTACATCTTCTCTCATCTTTCGAGCTATTTTCAGGAACTTGATAACATCACTTGGACTAGCTTGACCTTTTGGAGCAGCACCCTTGTATCCTAAACCCCAGTTCACCTTTGGAGATTGTCCAATTGATAATATTTGATCTAAAGCTTCAGATCCTCTATTCAGCATCCTTAACTTTTTTGTAGTTTTCACTAATTTCTTTTTGTAGCAGCTAACTTTTCTCGAATTTCTCATTGAATAGATTTCGTCTGGTCATATTTAGTTTCCATACTATTTAGATTGTAGGTCTGCGTAGAGATTGTCTTATGTAGACTATGTAGATCATACTCCTTCTCTTCTTTTGACACTTCAATATCAGATTAATTGTTGGTTTCCAGGTCTAGAATGTTCACTTGTGCTTTCAGCATTTCTTTATGTTTGATCAACTGCATATTTTCTTCACTGAGTTTAACAAATTGACCAAAGAGAATCCGAGATACTCAGCAGAAAGATCTGCATTTAAATTACTTTATGTATCACTGTGTTACGCATCAGAATTGGTGTGTGACGCACACGACGTACGAGATTCACCTTTAGTGATGTTTTTTCAGATTCCACAGCTCCATAAAGAGCCACGAAATTGAGAGCATCTTCTTTTCTTTCTGATTTTTATCAATGTAACTTCTCTTCATCTTCATCTTCTTTATCTTCACACAGTTTGACTTTATGTGCCCATAACCATTACTTCCAATACACTTGATTTCTTTTCTCTTGAATGATGGACACACTGTTTTGACATGTCCAATACCATGACAATCAAAACACACCACTCATTCCTTTTATGTATTTCTTCTTCTCTAGGCAGTGTGTCGTTAGACATCTTATACAAAAGATCCATGGTTTCTTCAAACTTCTGAATCATTAGGTGAATAGATTCTTCAAGTTTTGGAGCTCTTTGGATCTCTTCTTGAATTGCAACTCTTGAGTTTTGAATAGGCTTTGACAACTTAGATTCTGATTCCATCTCCTAAGCCTTTAAAATCCCCACTGCCTCAGCAAACTTCAGTTTATCAGTGTTCATTGTCAAAGTTATCACCGTTTTATGTGCTACAAACTTAGTATGTAAACATCGCAAAATCACCAAAATTTTTCATCTTCATATTTTTTACCTAAAACTTTTGCTTCATTGGCTATGGAGCTGAGCTTGGCACTGAAGTCTCCTATCTTCTCATCATTGGTCATCCTTATGTTTTCAAACTGTGATGAAAGAAAGTCCAATCTTATCCCCCTAACATTCAAAGTACCGTCAAAGGTGTTTTGTAATATATCCCAAGCCTCTTTAGATGATTCACATCCTTGTATTAGCTCAAATTGCTTACCATATACAGAACTAAAGATTGTATCCAATGCTTTAGCATTAAACTTTGAAAGTTTTTTTTTCTTTATTTCAGTCTACTTTGTTTTTGGTTTAGGTATCTTTAAACCATCTTCTAGCATCACACATGGTTCTTCCCATCCAGTTTGAACAACTGTCCAAATATCTTCATCAGTTCCACGTAAGTTTGCTCTTCTTCTCACTTTCCAATACCAATAATTCACATCATTAATCAACAACATATTATGTGCCAAAATCGCTATATTCTCTTCTCAGGATCTCACCTTGGTTCGAAGAATCCTCTTTCGTTTAAGTGTCTCGCTCTGATACCAATGTAGAATCGATATTCAGCAAAAACACAAAACATAAAGTAATTCTAGAACATGTATCTCTTTTATTAGAAATCCTTTACACAATCTCTTACATACTCGCTTAATCCGAAATACACGACTCGACACAGATGGATTTCTAATATACCTAACTTGCGTGAACCAACCCTTGTTGATCACGTCTACAAATCACTCACTTTCTGAAATCCCAAAGTCCTTTTGTGTTTCTGTGAGAATTATCAGGTCGAAAGTCCTGACCTAATTCTAAGAAAAACCAAGGTATATATCAAATAATCTTTTACTATTATCTAATATATTATTTCATATATTTTAGCATCACCAAATCTTCCAATTTGTGATCTAATATTGCTTATTTGGAGCATATTTTGTAAATCAAACATATAGACATATTCCACATCATCACTTCTTGATATTTTCTTTTTATTCTCCGAAACGTGTGTCACACATCATTCACCATGTGTAACACATATACACGACCAAAACTCCACCACTGGAACAACCTATCAATCTCCAAATTCTTGAACTTACACTATCATCAAAAAGAGGAGGTACTGTCATTCCTTATTTCTTTCTTATTAAATGTTTTTCCCGCATCCCTCAGTTTGAACACTTTTTAAATTTACATCAAAAAATTAACCATTTTCATAAACACCTTAATTTTTTTATGAAAAAAATTAAATTAACTCTCTTAAATTAAATATAAATGTTTAATAATCATTTAATTAAGTTGATAAAAGCAATCTCACACCATAAATACGGGGAAATCAAATAAAACCCCTCAAACAGGTATTCAGGGACAAATTAATTTTTCAACTTGATATCCTTATCACAAAACACTCTACTTAACTTACTTATTCATCAAGTCAAACTATTCATTTATAGGTAAAAACTGATGATGAGACAGTTTCTAATAAATAAAAACTAAATTATTAAAATAAACAAAATCAGAAATAAATAATTCTTAACAACTTGTAATAATTTTAAAAATAAAAATTAAAACTAAAAACTTTCAAATATTTTTTTATAAATTTTATAAAAAATGTTTCTTCAAAAATATCATGTATAATTTTGGTAAACATATAATACTCAAAAAGAAAAAAAAATGAAAACTTAAGAATTTTTAAATTTTTAAAAATTCAAGTAATAAGTTAAAATTTGTTATTAATTGAATCTTTTAAAACTTTAAAATTTCTTAAGGTTTGAATTTTAGTTTTTGAGTATCATTATAAGTTTTAATTTTCATAAATTGTCTAAAATCAAAAAAATAAAATTTTAAAAACGATGTTATTTGATTTGGTTTTAAAAATTATGTAAAATTGTTTTTAAAATTGAAAATTTTAAAACAATTCAATTAAATTTTTTAACTTATAATAATCAAAAATAAAAATTCAAACCTTCAATTTTTATAATTTTATAAAAATTCAAATGATAATTTATTATAAATTCAAAATTTGTTATTACTTGATCTTTTAAAAAATTAAAATTTCTTTAGGTTTGAATTTTTACTCATGAGTATTATAAGTTCAACAATTTTACTTGATTTTTATTTTTTAAAATATTTTTTTATTTTAGACAATTTATAAAAAGTATTAGAATTTTTTTTTGTTTTAGAACACATTTTTTATAAAATGATTTTTTTAGAATTATTTATTTTCTACTCTTTATTTAATTTTCTGATTTAATAATTTTAATACTTTTTATTGTTTTTGTATTATTAGAAACTGACACATCATCAGGTTTTACCTTTTAATTATTTTATTGATTATTGTTTTGACTTGCACTTTAGTGAGTGCTATTTTGAAAATTTTTATTCGATTTTGCCCCTTAAATATTAATCTCTAAATAATAATCAATAAACTCTAAACCCAAATACTAGGATAGTTTTGATTGAATGTATTTTTGAAAATTGTTAGTGAACTTATGGAATTTCAAACAATTTCTATTTAAGTTATAAAAGTTTTAGACTAAATTTCAACTAGGTTAGATATTTGTAAGGATACGAGATATATCTTTCATATGAATATATTGAAATCCATAATTGACCATAAAAAAATTATTAGACCAGTTTATGAGGATATTTTTAATACTTGTGTTTATTCCAATAAAAAAGTAGACTTTTACTCGTGCATGATGAATTTTGTATAAAAAGTAATATGTTATCATAGTTTTTTAATTTTCTTGTATTTGTAAAATTATAAAATTTGATCTTAAATTAGTGAAGAAAATTGGAAATCTTATTTTTGTAGTATCAAAATATATTTGACTTGTGATGTGTAAATTCAAACTATAGAAGTTATTCAAGGGTTTAACAAATTATTATATGTATTATAATGTGAGATTAGATTTTGATCCGCGATATCGCGCGGGTGTTTTCATATATATGTATATAGATATTTATTTTAAATTATTGGTGACATGTATTTTTAAATTAATCATATATTAAAATTTTATATAATATTTTAAATACAATAATTTTATAAATTATATATCTTAATTAATCACCTATTTTAAATCGTAACATGTATTTGTTGCATCTTATTATATATTTGTCTTATTGCATATGCAATTCATAATTAAACTATCAAACATATGCATGAAACAACATTTTTTTTAAAAAAATTGTGTCTTCTTATCCCGCACTTCCAAGTTCTTTATTACCTTTTACTATTTTTATGTTTATTTACGTTAGATTAAAATTATAAAATATTAAAATTTATACATATATAATATAGTATAATGTGTTAACATGTTTTGCTAATATATTATATTTTGAAAATAAAATATATTAGTATATCAATTTTATAAAAACATTTCATATTCAGTTCAATATAAATAATTTTAATAAGGATCTGATACATGATTATAAAATAAATAAAATATTAAAGAATTTTTATTTTGCATTTAATAAATGAAATGGAATATATATATTAATGTATAATAATATTTTATTATTAATTACAAAATTAGTGAAAATAATTACGTAAAATAAAGAAAATGAGATATCTTAAAATTATTTTTTCAGAAAATTTGTTAAAATTTTAAATTATATTAGTTTAAAATGAAAAGATATTATGATTAAAGTTAGTTCCATATATTTTATATTATTAGTCTTAAGGAATTATATTTATAAATTTCTAATGGAAAATTCAACTAAAAATCACACATAAAAAATTCCATGACTTATATTTGATAGTATGGGTGTTTGCAAAAGTGACTCAAAATTTTATGTTAAATGCAAAACTAACCCATCATTTGGGAATTTTCATTAACCTTATTCAACCTAGATTTTCGAGTTATTTATAAAAATGTCATTGCCTTTTTTTTTTTAAATGAGTGTTTTACTCTATCATCCTCATTTTCATCAATATATTTACAATATTTCTATTGCCATGAATACACCAACCACCATGAACAACTAATTTGAAGCTCTTGATGCAAAAAAATTGAATTGTTTTCTCTTCTTTTCCTCATTTTGTTATTCACACAAACACATCTCTTCACTTTCTCTCAAAATTCATCCAAAAAGTTCAAGATTTTGACTTCTAACTTTGTAAGGTTCATAAAATATTGAAACTCATGATTCTTGATCATTAATGAGTTGGTAGCATTCTTGGTGAAGTTCTATGAGTTTAAAGAAGCTAACAAGTCATCTCACGGGTTCAAGATATGATTTTTTTTTTGCAGATTTGTTGTGAAGAAGACTTCTCTCATATGAGAAGATTTCTAGAAGACTTCCCTAAAGTCTTCTACCTTTCCTTTAATAACAAAAAAAAAAATAGGGAGAACCGAGAAGACTTCTCGGATAAACATGTTAATTTTGCAAGTTTGTCAAAAATTTGACTTTTATAGTAGTTTTGTCAAAAAAAATTGATTTTTTATAAAAGTCTTCTATAAATAGTCAAATTTTTGACAAACTTTGGTCAATTGCAAAACGAACCTTTTTAACATAGAACTCTTAGATTTTTGAAAAAAAAATCAAATTCAAAAGTAAGCCAATATTTACAAAGGAAGATTTCTCAAGATGTTTTATCTCGAGTAGGCTTCTTAAGAAGACTTCATTCATAAATTGCAATTGCAAAAATGACCTAAACGGAAGACTTCCTAGCTACGTCAATTTTGATTAAGCTTCAATTTTCTCAAAACGTAAAATGAATTTTGTTTTTTTTTTCTTGTTAATTCATGTGTATTAGTCAATATTGGGTTTCTTGAATGAAATTCATAACTTAATTGGTAATAATTATGAGGTTACAAACATTCATGTTTATTAATGTTTCTAGCTAAACTAATAAGACTTACAGAGAAGTCTTCTACGTTTTTTATGTAAAATTTGTTAACTAACTTCAATATCTATTTTCTAAATTTCAAAAGTGTCAAGTAACTTCACAATATCAAGTCATGTGGTTTAATGTGTCTTTTTATATATTAAGATATACTTTTTAATTTTATGAAATTTAAAATTGCAATTTTCACTTAAAATTTAAGTTTCGTGCTTAAATTTTTATTTCCCGCTTCCGAGAAGACTTCTCGAGAATTCTTCTGAGCGAAGACTTAACTTTTTCTAGTGAGACTTATGTATTGTTTGATCTTTGGTGAATTTGACTAAGTTTTCTTGATAAGTCTTTTCTCTTAGTTTGTAATAAATTTGACTAAATTTAAAAAATTTATATTGTTTTGGGTAGTATGGTTAGAATATTTTTTGTTATGAAGTTCCCAATAATTTCAAAGTACTTTTAAAAAAATAAAATAAAATACTGTAGACATCAACATATTTACTAATTATTTTCATTAACATCTTTTCAAATTTACAAAATAATTCATAATTAAAAGAGTACACATAATAATCATTAAATATACCATAAACAAAAGAATTACAAAATGATCATTAACATCTTCATGGGAGACTTCTGGAAGTCTTGGAAGCCTTCCAAGAGTCTTCTGAAGTCTTCCAGGAGTCTTCATGAGAGACTTCTGGAAGACCTCTAGAAGACTTCCTGGAAGACCTCCAGAAGTTTTCGCAGGAAGTCTTCTAAAGGTATTCCAGGAAATCTAGTAGAGGTATTCCAGAAAATCTTCCAAAGTCTTTTAGGAGTTTTCCCACAAGTTTTCCTGACTTTTCCCAAGTCTTCATGAGAGACTTTTGGAAAACTTTCTGGAAGACTTGTGGAAGTCTTCCACAAGTCTTCCAGAAAGTTTTCTAGAGGTCTTCTAGGAAGTCTTCATAGAGCTGTTTGAGGAAGTCTTCCATAAGTCTTTTAGAGGTCTTCCAGAAAGTCTTCTAAAGGTTTTCCAGAAGTCTTCTAGGAGTCTTTCAGGAGTCTTCCAGAAGTCTTCCATAAGTTTTCCCAAGTCTTCTAAATATTCTCTTCTTCTCCTTCATACCAAAAAGAAAATATCAGATTCTTAAATAAAGAATACTATCAAAAATAAAAAAGAAATCAAAAGGTCAAACCTTTAAACTTGTTAAGCCTTTAGAGGTTTCACCTACGGAAAATGTTGTGTTATCTTCTTCTTCTTCTTTATACCAAAAAGAAAAAGGACACACCTTTAACCATTGGAACACTATCACAAACACCAAAATAGGAATAAAAAAATTCTACATTTAACCTTGTTAAAATAAGTTGAATATACAACTTCTTAGAATCTAACATACAAACACACACCAAAAATACATATTCAAAATTTATAGATCTACCTTAAAGAAATGAAAGATGACAACCATGTAATGAAAAATCTGCAAAAACAAGATAAATTAGTGAGAATACATAAGAGAAAAATGAAAAAATGAATATAAAGTTAGGTGTTTTCAAGTCTAAAAAGATTAGAGAGAGGCTGAAGAGTTTTAGATTGAGAAACTTACATTTTTGTTACAGCCATTTGATAGAAATAAAGAGAATGTGTAAATTTTCCTTATATGTGGAGCAAAATTTCAATTAGGCCTAAATATTTTCGCATATAGAAGACTTCCCGAAAAGTCTTCTAAGAGAAGACTTCCCAATTATGAAGTCGTTCTAGAAGTCTTTCAAAACCCTATAATCTAATATATGAGAAGACTTCTAGAAGACTTGTGGAAGACTTCGCATTAAGCGGGAAGTCTTCCAAGAAGTCTTTTAGTGCATTATGAAGTCTTCTGGAAGTCTTCCAAAATCCTATAATCTAATACATGAGAGACTTGTAGAAGACTTCCCGAAGACTTTGCATTAGGCGGGAAGTCTTCTAGTGCATTAAGGAAGTCTTCTCGGACGTCTTCCAAACCCTATAATCAAATAACTAACTAAATAGAAAAAAAAACTTCATTAAACCTAAATCAACTTATAATTTGATTAATATATACAAAGGTAAACACAATAGGTCAAAAAAAATTATTTTAAAAAATTTAAGATTCAAAAATCTAACCCAAAAAATACAAAAAATACTACAACATATATTACTACAGCCTAAAGCAAAGACTACCATGACTCAATCTATATTCACTCAACTATGTTGAAAATAATTCAATTTTAGTATTTTTAAATTTACATCATTTATTAATGTTTATAGTTACATAATTTCAATTTTCCTCATATAATTTTTTTTATAAAATTTTAAATTATTTTTAAGATTAAGTGTACAAGAAGACTTACAAGGAAGTCCTCTTAGAGAAGACTTACATGGAATTCTTCTCCGAGAAGATTTCTCTGGAAGTCTTCTGAGGTAAAAATGTTATAATGGTAAAATTGAATACAAATTTTTTTGTTTGTTCATAAGGAGTTTCTTGTCTTTTCAATAGTCTTTTGGGTTACTTTTGCATTTGATTAAATTTCGGGTACACTTTTGCATTTGTAATCAAGTTTTGAGTCATTTTTAGCAATTTTCCCTAATATTATAGATGTAATTTAGAATAATTTTCTTCATAAACATGTTGTAAATGTTTCAAGATGTAGTTTAATATGTTTTGTTTTAATTTTAAATATTTTATATTTAATATGTAAAATAATATATATATAGATATATTCCTTACAAAAAATATTGTTTATGTTTTTTTTTATTTATAAATATTTTTTAAAAAAAAATATAATTATATGATAATTGAACAAAATAATATATATTTTGATGTATTCTATATTATATTGAAATAGTTAATCTATCTTTCAATCTGTTTCAATAAAACATTTAATTTAATTATGTTTATAAATAGGGATTAAAATAGTAACTTACTCCATCTTTTTCTAGGGGAGTTTTTTGTTAATTAAATATGAAATATATATATGAAAGATCGTGAAAAATGAAAAATTGTAATTTCAAAAGATATAGGGTTATGATGAGTTCTTTCTTCAATCTATATATCAGAATAACCAGTCTAGTGTGGCTACGGTTTTTCACTGTATCCTTACTCCATCTTTTTCTAGGGGAGTTTTTTTGTTAAGTTTGTCCAAATTTAATTCTCAACATATGAGATAATCTTTTTATTTTAAAATCAGGAGGAGATTCCAGATTGTATTATGGAACATTCTAGATTATGTAGGTAATAAAAGGGTTACATAAATTTGGAAGATTGTTTTCTCAGCAACTTCGGTAATTACCAATATGAATTACTTCTTTTGGAGACTTCCTAAGGGACATGACTTCAGTGCATTTTCTAAATTTTGTGATATATTTGGAAGAATAGAAATGATAACAATTACAATTATAAGAATGCAAATCTGCATGAAATACTTCTGGTAGCGGAAGTGGAGGGTGCGCTATGGGTAGAAGCTCAACTTACGATTCTAGAAAGACTCAGTGTGGCTCTCCGGATATTTGATTGGCAATCTGTAGGACAGTACAGAATATTTTTCCTAGATGGTGTATGGAGGGAACATGATACATTCTCTGGACAGATATGGTTTTGTAAAACCATAGGTTCAGAAGAGAAGATGATGGGGGGCGATGAATCTCCAAAGAACCTTATCAGCTTTGCATGCAGAATGTAAAGCTTTAATATAGGCTATGGAGTTTAGGAAGATCCAGAATTTTTGAGACATAGTATTTGCAATAGATTGTTCTCAATTGGTGAAGATGGTGTCGTCACTAGACAAATGACCAACTTTTTCTACACAATTGGAGGAGTTTTGATGCAATAAGACTTTCTTTCCTACCTTCAAGATCCGACATATACCAAGAGCACAAAATTAATTTGCGTAAAAGCTTGCACGAGGTGTTAGGAGTTCCCATTCTACTATGTTTTATGTCAATTTTAAGCCTCCAGTTTGGATATCCGAACCGTTAGGTCACTCTTTATAGTTTAATTAATAGGTTAGAATCCGCGCCTTGCGCAGGATAAAAATCTTATATAAAAAATTATATTTATCTACTATTACTTATTTTATGTTTTCTACATATTATGAAATAATAAAATAATAAATCTATATATTGAATAATTGAGAAATCAATAATTATTATGTATATAATTAAATTAGTTGTCGCATATAAATCCAACGATCACTTTTGTTTATTAACGATCATTTTATGGTAAATAAATAAAAACAATCAGTTTATCTATTGTATATGATATATAATTAAATTTAAATGATATTAACATAAATATATGATATATTTTGATATGAATATTTATTAAATGAAGTTCCTAATCATATGGTTTTACAATTATCAACATCTTCTTATAAAAAAATTTTAAACCATTGATAAATCTTTTAGTGTGGGATGTTTAATAATTTTAGAAATTATAATCAATTTTAGAAATTCAATGAAAATTTCAAAATTAAGATATTGTGTTCTCAGTATTTTCTCTATGTAAATATCAAAATATAAGTGTGTATTTTTATATGGTATATATTTTAATTTAAAGGATATATATATATATATATATACATATTAATATAAACACCTATTAAATTAGACTTCTTACTCATGTAATTTTATAATCCTTTATATATTGTTATATTAAAAAATTCAAACCATTGACCACAAAAGACAATTTAGTAATTTATACTCGTTTTAAAAAATTCAAAATACCACATATGCGAAAAATCTACAAATTTTATTATATGATCAATGTAATTTATTTTAATAAAAATATTTAATTAAAATGATATAGGGTATAGAAATTGATAGCAAATTTTATTATTAAAAAGTATTAATTATCACATATATGTTAATCACATTGGTTAATTCCGTAGCTTTTATTTAATGAAATAATAGAGAATAACTTTTTAAGATTAATAAGCGATTTTATGGTTAGTTTTATGAAAACCATAGTTTATATTTAGATGGACCAACTGATTTTTTTAAGGAGTCTCAAGAATCATTCTCATGACGACAGTCGACACGTGTCATGCTTCAAAAGTTGTAATGCTTCTCTTGTAATATATATATATATATATATATATAAGGTATTGTTGTCAAAAAAAAATTTGGATGATGGTTGATTATGAGAGATCTAATTAGGGAGGTCGAAGTTTTAATAAGATCCAAATCGATTTCAAGCAAAGAGCTATGATCTAGTATCATTGCAATGGATTATGATCCCATTAGTCATAGACAGTTCAAATAGAAGGCGGAACTACAAAATAACTATAAATGACTTGTTGTGTAATATAGATAATTGAGATTATATTTCTTTATATGTGTATATTATTTTGTGAGAGGGAGAGAGATTATGAGAATAAAAGGAGACAAAGATTATTATTGTTTTCAACTTTTTTTTCTTATATTATCTTACAAACATCAATCACCTATTTATAGTGACTAATCTTTGACACTTATATTTTTCTTATTAAATGAAGTACTGACATGTGTATGATGAGTAATAACACATTAGATGGAGAGGGGACAAGTGTATTATAGGTGTTGTATATGTGATGATCACACGTAACACTCATCCTTGATCATCCATCTTATATTACGTACTGTCTCGTTAAAAACCTAATCATGGAAAAACCCAATGGGATAAAAAAACATGATGAGGGAAAAATAGTATAGCGACATAATCTCTCCTGAGAATAATGGACATAACTTTTCTTCATAGGTCACATAAATACCGCATTCTGATACCGTAGTGTTTTCGGAAAGTTGTAGTAGGAAGAGCTTTGGTGAACAAGTCTTGTCACATGACCGTATATACTCAATGTCCACTTCTTGATTTTTCTCAAGCTCCCGTATGTACAAAAAAAATCTTGGAGGGATGTGCTTTGTTCTGTCGCTCTTTATATAATTTTCTTTAAGTTGAGCGACACACGCCGAATTGTCTTCAAATATTTTCGTCGGCTTTTTCTTATCAGCTATTCCGCTTGCGTCTTGTATATGGTGACTCATTGACCCAAGCCACACACATTCTCGACATGCTTCGTGAAGTGCTATAGTTTCTGCATGATTCGAAGAAGTCACAACCAGAGTTTGTTTCTGGGAACGCCAAAAGATCGCGGTTCCATCAATTGTAAAAACATAGCCGGTTTGAGATCAAGCTTTATGACGATTTGATAAGTATCCTGCATCTGCAAAACCAACCATACTAAACTGGAGGTTTTTAACATAGATTAACCCAATGTCAATTGTACCTTGGAGGTAACGGAATATATGCTTTATTCCATTCCAATGCCTACGAGTAGGAGAAGAACTATATATTGCGAGTAGGTTAGTAGCAAAAGCAATATCAGGCCTTGTACATTTTACAAGATATAAAAGCCCACCGATAGCGTTCATATAAGGTACTTCAGGACCAAGTACTTCCTTGATATCTTCACAGGGTCTAAAAGGGTCTTTCTCTATATCGAGAGATCTATTTACCATTGGAGTACTCAAAGGAGTCGCTTTGTCAATATAAAAGCGTCTCAATAACCTTTTTGTATAATTTGATTGACGCACAAATATTCCTTCTCGGAGATGCTCAATCTGGAGCCCAAAAAAAACTTTGTCTTGTCGAGATCTTTCATTTCGAACTCTTCTTTCATATGAGTTCGTGCATCATCAATCTCCTTTGAGTTCCAATAATGTTCAGGTCATCAACATATACAACAATGATCACAAAGCCAGATGACGATTTCTTTACAAAACGCATGGACATATCGCATTATTCACATATCATTTTATCAATAGATATTCACTTAAGCGATTGTACCAAATACGTCCGGATTGCTTTAGTTCGTAAAGTGATCGCTGTAACTTGACCGAACAAATCTCCCTTGATTTTGCTTTCAATGCTTTTGGCATTTCCAATCCTTCAGAAAGTTTCATGTATATATCATTATCCAATGATCCATACAAATATGCAGCCACAACATTCATGAGATGCATTTCAAGATTTTCCGATGCCGCTAGGCTCATCAAAAATCTAAACGTAATTGCATCCATTACTGGGGAATAAGTTTCCTCAAAATCAATTCCCGGTCTTTGAGGAAAACCTTGGATAACTAATCGGGCTTTATATCGTGTTACTTCATTCTTTTCATTTACTTTTCTCACGAATACCCACTTGTACCCAACATGATTTATATTCTCATGCGTTATGACTATTGGTCCAAAGACATTCCTTTTATTTACGGAGAGTAACTCAATTTGTATGGCCTTCTTCCACTCCTCCCAATCATGTCTTTTCATACATTCAAATATGGACCTTGGATCTAGATCATCACTTTCATAATCTATTTCTTTGGACACAGAAAACGAGAACGTTCCATCAACATCTTTTATCTTAATTCTGATCCATAACTTTTTATCTCGGGCGTAGTTGATGGAAATCTCAAACTTTTGTTCCCTTCTCGTCATCTGGATCCTTATCTTTATTTGATTCTTCTTAAACCTTTTCATTTATGCTTACTTTCAAACATTTTTCAGTATTAGGTTCTTCTGGAACCATTCCACTTTGTTCAACCAATTTCTTTTTCTTTCGGGGATTTTTATCTTTAGAACCCGTTGGTCTCCCCCTCTTTAACTGAACCCTAGGTTCATTCATTGTGTTTCCATCAGTTTGTCCTTCAGGAACAACAACTCTTGATGGAATATTTTCAACGGGTATATTTGATTTCGCCACCCTTCTCATATATGTGAACGCATCTGTAACTGGTTTGCCAAAATTATGCAAGTGCACAATTTTCTAAAATTTCAGCTCTCGTTGATTTGTAGGGGGATCAAGATGTAACAACGACGGTGTACACTATGTAATTTCTCTAATTCCTTCCCCTAATGTTGGAATTTCTTCCTCATTAAAATGGCAATCGACAAACTGTACCGTAAATATATCACCAGTTACCGGTTCAAGATACCTTATTATACTTGGTGACGTGTAACCCACGTATATTCCCAATCTCCTCTGTGGGCCCATTTTTGTTCTTTGTGGTGGAGCTATCGAACATAGACCGCACACCCAAAGACACGAAGATGAGATACATCTGGCTCCTACCCAGATGACAATTGTAATGGGGAGTACTTATGATTTGCACTCGGTCTAAGCCGAATCAGTGAAGCCACATGCAAAATAGCATGACCTCATACTGAAATTGGGAGCTTTGTTCTCAATATCGACGGTCTTGCAATCAACTACAACCGTTTGATCAATGACTGCCATGCCATTTGTGTATGAACATGGAGAACTGGATGCTCCACATCAATCCCCACTGACATACAATAGTCATTAAAGGCCTGTGATATAAATTCACCAGCGTTATCAAGCCTTACTTTCTTTATGGCATACTCTGAGAACTGCATTCTCAACTTTATGATTTGAGCAATAAACTTTGCGAAAGTCGTATTTCTTGTCGTAAAAAAACCTACATTTGACCATCTACTAGATGCGTCAATCAATACCATGAAATACTAAAATGGCCCGCACGATGGGTGGATCAGCCCACTTATATCACCATGTATTCTTTCTAAAAACAATGGTGATTCATTGCTAACTTTTGTTGGTGATGGCTGAGTTATAAGTTTTCCTTGAGAACATGCATTGCATGTAAACTCGTCCGTTTGCAAAATTCTCTCATTTTTTAATGGATGGCCATTTGAATTTTGCACTATCTTTCTCATCATGACTGAACCGGGATGTCTTAGCCTCTCATGCCAGATTTTAAATGTATTAGTAAACTTCAAGTTTACTGTGGCATAAGGCTCAGTCATATTTATTTTCGTACAATATAGTCCAGATGATAACATTTTTAACTCTTCCAATATATGTTTCCTCTCGGACTTAATGAAAAGATATTCAAAGCCATCTTACTCATAGTCTCAATATGATATCCATTTCTCCGGATATTCTTAAAACTTAATAAGTTTCTATGAGACTCGGGGAATATAATGCATCACTTATTTCAAATTTCGTCTCCCATGGCATTGAAAATTTCACTCTTCCAGGGCCCTTAATAATCTTTGCACTACCAAATATTGTACTTACCCCAGTGTAATCTTTTATTTTGAGACTGAAGAAATATTTCTTATCTTTAATTATTGTGTGCATTGACGCACTATCTGCCAAACACATATCTTCATCCATAGTCTCAAAGTCTGGTATTTTCTTGCTAGTATAACTTTGTTTGGTATAAGAGTCTCGTGCTCATAACGTGTTGTGTAATATAGAGAACTAAGATTATATTTCTTTATATGTATATATTATTTTGTGAGAGGGAGAGAGATTACGAGAGTGAAAGTAGACAAAGATTATTATTGTTTTTCAACTTTTTTTTTCTTACATTATCTACAAACATCAATCACCTATTTATATTGACTAATCTATGACACTTATACTTTTCTTATTAAAGGAAGTATTTACATATGTATGATGAGCAATAACACATTAGATGGAGAGGGGACAAGTGTATTATAGATGTTGTATATGTGATGATCACACGTAACATGACTATCATTATTTGATTAGTGTGTATCTTTTCTAGATTTGGTTCTATTTGGAAGGTCTTTTGACCAATTTATGGCCATCCGGGACCGAGTTTAATTTCTATTTTTTGCAATGCTTATCCAACTCTAGAAATGAATGAGATAGTATTCGTAATACTTATCATTAAATAATAGAAAAAATTCCCTTCGTTGAATCAAATCGGTTAATTTTTACTATCACTGTAACAATTAGTTTTAATTGTAGTGGTGGAAGATTGATTTGTAGTCTTTCCACCTTTTGTAAACATAGTACACTTTAGGTTATGGATTTTTTATGGATATTTAATATATTTGGTAGAATATGTTTACCTCATAGCTGACATTTAATATTTTTCTTCTCATTAACTTTTTCCTTATCAGACTGAGCTTTTTAATCATGTTGGAATCCCACTTGATCATGAAGTCTTGGTTAAAATAACATGGTGAGCAATATGGCTGGCGTATAGATATCGATCTCAAAGTTTGATAATTCAAAACATTTGAAGGGCTATTGGATGATACTAACTGAAAAATGCCTAAATCCTTTAAAACAAGACATGGCTTCTCTTCTCTACTACTACATGCTGCCTCACATGTGGCAAGTAGAGCACATGGTTTCTGGTGCATATCTGGGGCTGGGCTTATTCAGATTTGACTTTTACAAGGAAGAAGATGCCATATAGGTCCTCAAGATGAAACTGCTTGGTTCTAATCCGATGGCAGACAGTGGTATCAATGAATTAATCTTCAACAAAAACTTTGTGGATTCATGTTATAGGGGTAACACTACAATAGTGGGCAGATTATACGTTTAGGGGCATTGGTGATGTCTTAGGAGAGGCTAAATGAGTAGATCTTGATGAGGGGCGGATTCAGGGGGTTCTAGATGGAGTCACACCGCTTTTCTTCACTACAACAATATAATTCTAAGGTGATGAGGAAATAATGGTCTCCTTACGGTATGAGAATATTTTTGGTTTCTGCAAGGAGTGTCAATACGGTATGAGAATGTTTTTGGTTTCTGCAAGGACTGTCAAGTCTGCAACATGATCAAACAACATGTCTATCTCGTGGAAGCCAAATGGAGAAAGGTATATTTAGTCTTTTGATAATCTATGACCAAGCCGGTGTAAGTGCAAATGGAAACACAACTAAGATAAAATAGAAGGTAAATCGAGAGACAAATTACACAAACAAACATCAATGCTTTATTAGAATCTCTTTTAAAAATCTTTACAAGATATTGTTTATTTAGCTTTAAACGTCTAGTGTTGGCACCCTAACACATGATACTGAAGGATTCCTAAGTTACCCGCTTATGTCTCTCTTCCGTGAAGTACTTCAGCCACTGCTTCAAGAAGATCCAAAACACTTTCTCTCTCTCTCTCTCTCTCTCTCTCTCTCTCTCTCTCTCTCTCTCTCTCTCTTTCTCTAAGATCAGCCTATGTGTCTCTCTCTCTCTACAGACGACTCATAGCTATCTTATATTATTCTCCACGTTCTCGAAAACCTAGTCTCCAAGGATCCCACGAATATGGATATCTTCCATATTAATAAGTGCAATTTTCCTTTTCTTGGAATAACACTTTTCCTTTCCTTTAAGTCATAAACTTGCTCCTCAAGTTTATTTCTCTTTCCTTTTCTTCAAAATACACGCTTTCTCTCCAAGTCTACACGACTCCAGCTAAGCACCTTGCATCCACATGGTCTTCACCACTCAACATGTCGTCTTTGTCAACAACTACGTCAACGACTACTTCATGGCAGACATCTTACATCCTCAATCTCCCCCTTTTAGCATTGTGTGCCGATCAAGCACAACATTCTTCAGGTTCAAAAACCACGTTCCTCATCTAGAAACTTCCATGTTAAATGTGCTTTTCTCCCCCACGAGATGTACACCACACCATGATTTTCTCTCCCATAGATGCTTAGATGTCAAGCCTTACAGAGACACCAGTCTGCTTCTTCATGCATATCTTGATACATCCCATGCTGCAGCAGAATAGATTACAAGTACTACATCAGGATCTGACGCACCTGTCGAACTACCTTTCGACCAGCTTCTGTTGAGGACCTGGATTTCTGCATGTGTCGTCTTCTTGACCATGAGCCATTCCTCATCCACACCGAGTGCACTCTGCACTTGCTACTATTGTCTTGGAGTAATTTCACTATCACCCTGTTGATGACCACCTCACTTCCTGACGCACTTTGATCTCCTTCCCCTTTGTACCATGACAAGAGGGTTTTTATTTGTTTCAATGCAAACTCTATCAAATTAACCCTACAAACTACTCTTGCCAAGAGAGATGTCAAATTTTAGTATTTAGGGATCGAATCCACATGGAGCGTGGACACACAATAAAATCAATAGAGTTGCGATTAAGCTAAAAAATAGATTATTAAGCAGTAAATAAACTATAACATATGATTCGTTGAATGGTAAGTAAACAATAATAATAAATAGCTAGATCTAGGGTTTCAAGCAAGTGGGTTATAGAGGATAGAAGCCAAGGGTATTAATCATAGAACTAGATATCTAATGTAAAAGACGACCAACTCTCGATGCGAGTCTAATCTATTGACTAAGTCCGATCTCTCAGCTCTTGCTTGTTGACACGGAATGACCGTCGATCGATGGCAATGATACTGCATCTATCGATGGTCTCTTGAGTCAATCTTTATGACCAAATTCGATAAGTTCACTAGATTAACTAAATCAACTCTCGTTTTTTTCTAGCAACCTAGCTCAAAAATATTCGTTCTAGTAGCAGACCATGCTCTTGCTTGCACCTAACTATCCTATGATCAGGGTTCTAGTTAGCTACTCTAGAACACAAGCAATAAACAAAATTCTATTGATAGATCTAATAATCACCTTAGCAATTATATTGTTTGGCTAATCCATATACCATTAATAAACCCTAAACCTAATTAAAAATCTACTCAGACATCATCTTTGTCACAGAAATCCTAGATGAATAGAATATATATAGAATAGAAATCAAATAAAGAACTAAAGGAGTTCCAGGAGGACTCTGAAAGAGTTCCTCCCTTCTCTCATAACCCTATAACAATAGATAGAATAAAGCTTGGTGCCTAAACAATGACATTGAAACATATAAATTGGGTTTTAGGTCATTCATGGGTATTTTGGTAATTTGTGATGGCTTCTGGGCTTAAGTCGGCCATAAAAAAGTCGGGCCTGTCACATATAATAGACTCTAAATAGGGCTGATATCATGGCACAATAGTGGTAAATACCAGACCCTATTAAATCCCTCAGACTTAACCTTTTGCTTGTCCTCAAGCAAACAAAGCCTGTGAAAGAGGTTTTGAAAAGCAGAGATTCACATAATGTCTAAGTATAACTATTACCCTATTTTGTTGCAACCACATCCTATCAAGTCAATCACAAAGAAACTCTATATACCCTATCCTGGTATAGCAACCAAATCCATTCTACCAACAACTTCGCAAATATTAGTCTGACTCAACCCTCTACTGATTGCATTTCTTTGCATAAAATAAAAATGCAGGCTTTACCTTGGGAGTATCGATCAAGGATATACGGACTCTTACCTCTGCAAGTATTTGAACACACATATAGTCTTCTCTGATTTCTTTCCTCTCTCTCTTCTCACTTCTTCTCAGTCAATGTCTCCATTCTTTTGAGGGTATCATTTTATTTTTTTAGAAGAATAGATAGAATAAAACTTGGTTCCTAAACAATGTCATAGAAACATATAAATAGGGTTTTAGGTCGTCCATGGTATTTTGATAATTTGTGATGACTTTTGGGTTTAAGTCGGCCATAAAAAAAGTCGGGCCTGTCTTCTGAGATCACCATCGATCGACACCAAGATTGTGCCATCGATCGACACTCATTCATCTTCTCGACAGCTTCCTCTCGCTAGGCAGATAGACCACTCTCCAGTAAATCGGGCATAACGTTAGATCTAACCGTTCGATAGACTTAAAACCGTGGCATTGTAAATATTATTCCAATATATATATCTTCTCACCGAGGGAAGGTCTTCATCCATAGCTAAACATCTGACGTATCTACGCAGTTTTGCATGTCTAAAAGCTCCAGAATCACCAAAGTTCTCCAGAACATACATGAACCTGAAAATACTCTAAAACATACTCCAAACACATATAATAAACTCTTAATAGGGCTGATAGCATGGGACAATAATGTTAAATATAAGGCCCTATCATACCACAAACAACTTCATCTCATGGCTCCAGGCTTGATGCTTCTTGATCAACCTTAAGATCACTTCTAACAAAGCTGCATCCTTCTTCTGATTTAGCATCCTTAATCTTATCAAGTAAGCCATGCTTGGATAACACCACCTTTTAAATCGAGTTTGATTTTACGAAAGCTATTTCAGAAAATGTTGTTGAGCTTTAATTTTACGAAATTTATTCTGCGAAATGTCATGAGTTTAGTTTTACCGAAAGTTGTTTCATAAAATGTTGTTGAGTTTAATTTACGAAAGTTGTTATGTAAGCGTGTTTTCGTGTTTGGCTGTACGAGAGCCGTTTTTCTTTAAAACTTACGTTTTAGCCTCTGAATCTTTGGTTGTGATGAGCTTAATTATCGGGAGTTGACTTAATCGGAGATTTTCTCGTTTCCGCAGGATTGATCGGAGGGGATTTCGAGTAGTTTTTCCGAAGTAAATTTCAGTTACACTCAACGAGAATTAAATGAATATGTTGCGTAGAATCTAATCTTGGCTCTTTACGAAATCTTAGGTTTCAGAGAACGTTTTAGCAGTGAGGACACGATCTCTCGTTTTGCTTAATTTAGTTTTCATCAGCCGTTTTAGGTTTCGAGTGATTCAATAAAGATTAACTTCGTTTCTTTGACAATTGTTCAGAAGAAGTACAGAAGTGGGGGTTGTCGAACTGGGATTCCGTCCCGAGCTGCTCGACTCCTTGTGCGGCGCGGATGTATGTCTGCGTCTTCGTCCGTAGGTTCAGACTGACTGCTAGATTCAACGTCGACGTGTTCGACTTCTCCTCCTTGTTTATCTTCCTAGATAGGAGGAAGGTCTCCCGGGTTTTTCTGTGTAGGCGCTGGGGTCACTTCGTTGGGGGTTTTGTCCTGACGGTTTGCCTTGCGCATTATCGGACCGGTCCAAAAGGCGTTACGAATCGACTCTTCTTCCGCGGATTCGGGTTGTTCCCCGCGGAAAGATGGCTATGTTCCTTGCTGTGAGGGTTTTAACTTGTTTAGCGAGGGAATTCATGACCCTATCCTGTTCTAACGACTTCTTCTCAAAGTCGAAAACATCTTCTTCACCTCCTCGAACACTGAGGTGTTTGCGTCTGCGCTGACCGCAGTGACGTTCGTCGCTGGAGTGTTTTCAAAGTTCTCATCGACGACGTTATCGTCATGAGGCTGTTGGTTGTTGAGATATGACATGTTTTGATTGAGCGTTTATGGCTGAGAATTAGATTGATCCGTACCCCCCCCCTCCTTCTAGCGCCAAGATGTGGAAACCGAAATTCACACTATCGATTTATGTTGAATTAGGAACGCAGGGTAAACCCTAGTTTCTCAGAGGTCCTGAATATCTGCTAAATCACACGTCAATCAGTCAAAATATTAAGTAAATTTAAAAAAAACAAAGTGACAATCGAAAAGAAAGAAAGTAGATGTGTTATTCCGAATTTGCATATGAGCGTTTACAAACAGGATATGAGCCTTGGCTATGAGAGCTGTCTGCGAGATCCCTAGTTCTAATAACCTAAGACTGCAAAATCCTAATTGAGTCTCAGCTCGAATAACAAAAATGGAAAGTTTCCTAAATGCTCTAAGTGCTAAGCTATGTTTGCTCTGAATAGAGATTTTCGTGTGTCCTTAACATCATCACCCTTGAAGTCCTTATATACTCCTCTAGAGGCGGTTTGGCTTGATTTCAGATAAAATCGTGAGTGGGACTTTAGCCGAGCTTTAGGACCTCGTCGGGTCGTTATCTGACTTAGGCGTTTCCACGATTTTATCCAGATAACATTATTAAGACGACGTCGTTCGAGAGTTAGGATCTTTCGTATGAGACATGTGACTCTAGGTGTTTAGTTAACCGTTATGTCTCATACGATTGACCTGATGCTTTCTCGAGACAACGAGTTCTTTCGGTAAGGTTCCAATGTCAATCCCGATGGAGACGGAACAAAGATAAGTTCGATCAATTATCGAAAGACGGAGTTTAATGAGGACGAGGTGAAACTGGATTGATCCAACTTGCCGAACGAATGAGTCGGATTTCTCATGTCATCTAACTCGCCTGTTTGACGAGTTGGCCTTGTCCAACTCGCCATACGGGAGAGCTGGCCGTGTCGTACCTAACAACTCGCCTGTACGGCGAGTTGGTCGGTTCATGCTGAACAACTCGCCCATATGGTGAGTGGTTGGTCTGAGCTAACCAACTTGCCATACGAGCGAGTTGGTTGATCCGTACTGACCAACTCGCCATACAGGCGAGTTGGTTGATCTTTACTGACCAACTCACCATACGGGCGAGTTGGTTGATCTGTGCTGACCAACTCGCCCGTAAGGCGGTGTTGGCCTTGTCCAACTCGCCATACGGGTGAGTTGGTCGATTCGGGTTTCTTTCTTTCGAGTTTTGGCCTGGAGACTTGCATTAAGTCCATTTCAGGATTGCATTCATATATAAACACAAATTTTAGATGCTGATTTTCGAGAATACCGTTTTTGCCCTCAACAAATGCATTCTCCGGTAGGTTTCCGGCGTTGATTCCGTCGTAACCGATTTTGACCCCAACAAATCTCGGGTGTCCAGTCTCTCTACAGACGACTCATAGCTATCTTATATTATTCCTCCACGTTCCTGAAACCCTAGTCCTCCAAGGATCCCACGAATATGGACATCTTCCATATTAATAGTGCAACTTTCCTTTTCTTGGAATAACCTTATTTCTTTCCTTTAAGTCATAAACTTGCTCCTCAATTTTATTCCTCTTTCCTTTTCTCCAAGATACACAATTGCTCTCAATTACATGACTCCAGCTTAGCCTTTGAATCTCCATGATCTTCACCACTCACCATTCGTCAATACGTCAGCGATTACTTCAGACATCTTACATCTTCAGCCATGTCCCCAAGTGGTCCTGCTACAAGCATCCATTACCAATATTTAATCTTTGGAAAAGTCCAAGGGGTCTGGAAAACATAAACATATTCAGGAATCACAAAAATAAAGGTTCTGAATGGGAAAATCATTGACAACTGAAACGAAAGTATTAGTTCAGAGCATATAAGGTGCGATAAAATTGGGAAATTCGGAGAAGGAGTATCCATCAATAGAAAGCTTTTGGTATAATGCCACCAAGAGATTTTCAGAAAGGCATGTGGTCCTACAAGGGGTATTAATGTTCTACTTTTTTTTCTGAACAGTATAGTGTTGATATCCTACAATATTCAAATATTGGTGTTCATATGTCCGATCTGAGCTCCAGATGATAGAGGCGAGGATTCTTAACAATTTGAGGGTAAATGTATTTTCGGTCTGTAAAAGGTCACAAAAAATATGGTAAGCCTCTGAATGAGTGGTTCTTTACGGTTACAGGAAGATGGTATTATTTGGTTTTGTGTTTTAAAATACTTTTAATAAAGATAGAATTCGAAAGGAGAAGAACACCGGGTTGTTAACTCCAAATTCATCATGTGGTTTTGCTGGCCCTTTCCACTTTATCTTCCCTCTAAATTTTTATACAATGAACTTGTTTTTGATTTTTATGTTGTAAGTATATCATTGCTATTAAAGTTAAAAATTGCTCTGTAAAAATAGCTGGAGTATCTATAACATAAAGTAGATTTCCTCTCTAGGGGTGGGCATATCGGTTAGTTTTGGATTCGGTTTGGTTTGGTTAATTTGGGTTTAATAAAACTTAACCCAATCAAAACCAAAGTAGCTTTGTTCGGGTTTGGCTTGGGTTATTTTGGTTCGGTTTGGCTTAGATTTAGTTCGGTTCATTTTATTATGGTTTGCTCTGGTTCGGTTCGGTGCAATTTGGTTTGGTTATAAAATATATTGTACTAATTTTTATAAAACAATATAACTTACTAAAAAACTATTGCACCTAATTTGATCTTTATTGATCCTAGAAGAATTTATTTTAGATAATTTTAATTTTAGACATATAAATTGAAGATTTACGAGAACAAAACAGCCACAGACTTTATAATTTATCAGTTTTTTAGGTTTGTTTGTACTAAATCTTAGGTATTACATATTATTAAGATTAGAACTGAAAAAATTATAAGAATATTATTTGTATCATACTTAAAAATATAGAAGTTAAGAAAAAATAAACCTTACCAAATATTCACAATATGTTAATATACCACACCCATATATATAATCTATTAATTAGAAAAAACATATTGGGTTATCAGTTTAGTTGTTTAAACCAAATCAAACCAAACATTCGGGTTGAATAAACGTGAACAATTGGGTTATGTATAAACACGGTTTGGTTTGGTTTGGTTTAACATACTTTCAGATGTACAACGAACGGGATACATACACTCTAAAAGATGAAGTGGTATCAATAATGAGGAGAGAAGTACTAAAGACGCCGGCTTTAACGGGTGTGATCGCAGAAGACCGTATACGATTAGGTGACATGAATCTAATATGGTGATGTTCGTTTCTCATCTAGGTGATCCATAGGGTGAAGATGCAAATCATGTTCGTTTAGTGCATAAATGCTATATCCAGATGGATCATCAACTGTATTTTTGAAAACTCACCTCAATTCTACCTAATGAGGTGGGTTTCTATGGTGCATCTGGATGCAGTTAGTTATTCCAAATGGTAAATGACAAGAATATCTTTTCAGCTTAAAACATTATCTTTTTAAATTTAATACATAAAAATATATGTTATTTTCAAACAAAATATAATTTTTAAATTATATTTTTCTGTCAAACTGTAAAAACTCATTTTTCGGGCAAAAATAATTTCTCACTAAAATCGAAAAAAATTTTTCCAGAACATATTTTCTGCAAACCGCAGAAACATATTGTTCACCAAACTAATAAAACATACTTTGCCAAACTGCAAAAACACATTTTCCCGCCAAAACACATTTTCCCGCAAAACGGTAAAAACGCACTTTCCCGCCAAAATCGTAAAAATACACTTTCCGCTAAAACTGTAGAAATACTTTTTTTGGGCCAAATCCAGAACGTTATGTTACTTCAAAAACGCAAAAAAAAAATCCACAAAAATCGTAAACAACATTTTCCGTCAAAACCGTAAAATGAATTTTCCCGTCAAAAGCATAAAATGTCTGTTTCTATCATTTTAGTAACAAATACATCTCGTGCAGATGCAAGTTCAAAAAATAAAAATAAACGAATATAGGTTGCATTGAGATGCTTCATCTAAATGCATAAACAAAGTACGAAAATGAACAACACCAAGTGGACCATCTGGATAAAACATCTAGGTGGACCATCTGGATAAAACATCTAGATTGGACCATCTGAATGCACTTTCAGATGTACACACGACGGGATACATTTCGAAAACCGAGTATCACCATCTTTACCATAGTTTTTTGGGTTGGTGTCTAAAACCCCCTGTAAATATAATCACCCTATCTATTCCCCCTCAACTACCAAGCTCATGACAAATCCACCCAACTTATGATTTCTCTTTAGATCTCCCCTAAAGTTTTTATTCCCCCTCTCTAATTTAATTTCAAAATCGAGACTAAAGAGAAATTAATTGGCGTTAATGTAATTAGCGATTGCTCATTAGGAAAGAACCCAACCCGACATTAAAAAAGAACCCGACCCGAAATTTTTTTTAAAAAAAACCCAAATCGATTTGGGATTTTTATTGAGGTTAGTATTCTTCTTCACTCAACGACACAGAGTGATTCCCGACTCCTGAAGAAAAACTGGAGAGACAGAGAGAAACAGAGAGAGACGACGACAACGATGAATAGAAGAGATAGGAACAAAGAGAGACTACTCTCTCTCTCACTCAAACCACCTCCTCCTCTCTCTCTATCTCAATTCCTCGTCGTCTCTCTCTCTCTCTGTTTCCAGTTTTTCTTCGGGGTCCCTCTGTGTCGTTGAGTGAAGAAGATAGACTAACCCTAAATAAAAATCCCAAATCAATTTGGTTTTTAAAAAATTTCCGGGTCGAATTCTTTTAAAATGTCAGTCGCGTTCTTTTCTAATGGGCAATCACTAAATACATAACGCAGTTAATTTCTCTTTTGTCTCGATTTTGAAATTGAATAGAGAGGGGGAATAAAAACTTTAGGGGGAGATCTAAAGAGAAATCATAAGTTTGGGTGGATTTGTCATGAGCTTAGTAGTTGAAGGAGAATAGATAGGGTGATTATATTTACAGGGGTTTTAGGCAGCAACCCTAGTTTTCTTATTGATATATACAGTTTATGCAAGTCCTGAGACATGAATTGGAACATGTGGAGAAAGAAAATAAAGAATTCATCTCCATTCTCCAAGGTCATTTTGTTTCATTCAGTTTTAAAAAAACATATAAATGTTTAACAACATTTGAAGCTGTCTCTATCCATTTTTTGGTTACGTAAGTTATAACAAAGATTATATATCAAAATAAACGCAGGAAAATTATGAGGAAATTGTTGGATGAATATTCAGTTAAAGCACTCACTACAACGAGTTCTTAAGGTTAAGAATCGGTAATAGTCGACCAAGCTTCTTCTGGTACGATTACTGGACTGAGTGAGAGCATGTATGGGATCTCTTGGGTCCTGTGGGGATCACCCCAACTTCGCATCCACTGCAATGCAACTGTTTCAGGAGAAAAGTTGTACTTACTTCCCCGTTACGTTTTCTGTATACAGAAACTGTAATGGTTGTCCTTGCATCTACATAGTCTCCACGATGATGTGTATTTGTGGAGAGTCCTGCTGGAATCTTTTAAACAAATTCTCCTCCGAAGTGACATGGGACGACTTAGACAAACTGCACCTGGTTTTTCTTGGCATACCTACGGTTTAGTTCCAAGCAAAGAATCCCAAGATGCGTTGGACCAATAAAAAGCTATAAGGCTTTGATAAAATGTGAATATTAATGTCATTGGCTTCAGTATTGCTGTAGGCCAGAATAAATGTGAATTAAAATGAAAAATGGCAATGGGATAGAGTCCCACATCGGCCAAGAAGAGAAAAAATGAGTAGTATATATATGTACACTCACATGCCTAAGCTTAAACAGCTTGGGTGAGAGGAAGGCTCCCCACGCCAGCGCTGCTGACCGGCGGCTCGGCTTGGGCTTAAGTTTGGTAAATGTGGCCTCAGGGCCACTACAAGATGTTCTTTTGGACCCAATTAAGCTCAATGTTTTGGTCATTTTGGACCAAAAAACAACATGACGTTTTTGTTTAAATGACGTGTAGTTCGTCTTAAACCAACATAACAGTTCGTTTGTTCGAATAATCAGAACAAGTCAACAGAGGAGAGATCTTGCGGAGAAAGTTTGTCATTCAACTTCCGAGATTTTCACTAACGTGGTTCAACCATTACGAAAACCAATCTTTTTCTCCTCTTTAAAAACCGTCTTCTCCTCTCTCATTTAATACTTTTTCACATGATAAACGAAAACCAATCTCCCAGCGTAAGTTTTAGAGAATGTTTCGTAGATTATTAGTTCGTAGGGACGTTCACGAGTGAAGCGTGAATCGTCTATCATGGTTGTATCATGGGCTCTAATTCGTACAAGTCCGTCTCACTACAGAGCAAATATTAAGAGTTAAGGAAAAAGATTCGTCTCAACTCCATGGTCTATTTCTAAACGCTTTCATATCGGTATTTTATCTCATCTTTTGAATCAAATATTTCCCTTAATATCGCTTTATTTACATCGTTTGTATTGATTCGGTTTTCTGGCTTTTACAGTCTTAACTCTTAATCGCTTCTATTATTTATAAGCTTTAATCGATTGATCTTGATACGTTTTATAAAACAATTTTAAGGATTTATAAAACGTTTATTTTTTTTTATGTTGAAATAGTGCTTGCGATTTGCTTTACGCACTTCCGCGAAACCTTTCTTGTTTATCTGAAAACTGTTTGCATTCTGCTCTGTAGCTCTATCGCGAACGTTTTTTGTTACATGAATCATAAAAAATGTGATAAAACAATTCGTTTTCACAATAGCTTTCTAAAGTGAGTTTGTGAAACAATCTACAAGTCTACCAAACGGTTTCTGCGAACGCTTTTAAGTGAGTTTGCAAAACGTTTTTCAGACTTATATCGATATGATTTGGTGATTTGTAATGCTTTAAGCGATCTACTAAAAACACCAAAAATTACTATCAATTTTAAAGTATTATTATTTGACATAATATGTCATTTATTGATTGGAGTCTAATCCACTTTCATGTTTTCTCAACAGAAAATGAACGGATCTTAATAACACCCCCCCCCCCCCCTATTGACACCACCATTTTATACACAAACTCAACTCAACACTGGCTCAAAGTGATGCAACCATGACAACTGTGATTGCAACAACAACAACTCGCTGCAACAATGACACTACCCTTCCAGTGGGAAATGTTGCTGATGAAACCACACGTCGTAGCCTGTTTGGTGCTGGCCTCTATCAAACGGGTCCTATTCAAGGAACCACAAGTGCTCCAGTTGTAGTTCCAACTCCTCCGACTGTACCAAGCTTGTTCACTCAAGGATTAATGCCAAACAAGTTTGATGGCAAAGGCTTCAAAACGTGGCAAAAGAAGATGATGTTCTTCCTGACAACAATGAAGCTGGATAAACTCACCTAGGAGGACAAGCCCCTTGTCCCCTTACGGGATTGATGATGTGTAACTCTTGCAAGTGTTGATAGTTGGTTGCATTCCGACTACATCTGCAAATGATACATTTTGGGTCGCCTTATTGACCCATTGTACCAAGTCTATTGTGAGATTCCCACGTCAAAGAGCAATGGAGATCACTGGACAAGAAGTACATAGGTGAGGACGCTGGATGTCAGAAGTATGTGGTTACAAAATTCCATGACTTCAAAATGGTGGATTCAAAACCCACAATGGATCAAGTGGAAGCGTTTTAGCTCATTTGCCATGAAATTGCTGCTGAAGAAATGTCCATTCTGTGAGACATTCACAACTCTCAGCTTCCTCCAAGCTATGCAGAATTCAAGAACTAACCTGAAGCACATAAAGAAGAAGATGAGACTTGAAGATCTCATTCAGAGGCTTCAGATGGAAGCCAGGAACCGAAATGATGACAAGCTGCTCCAAGCTAAGAGCATAGTGTCAACGTGGCTGAAAATGAAAGGTAAAGGAAAGGCAATTGTCTGATCTCCTGCAAAACCTTTCAAAACAGCTTCAATTTTGAAGGCTTCTGGTCCAAACTTCAAGAAGAAAGACATTGAGATCAAGGCAAATGTAGAGAAATTTAAGGGAAAATGTCACTACTGCAACAAAAGTTGATCACAGGACTGCTGAGTGTCGTAGCAAGATCAGAGATGAGAAGGCTCAGGCGATCTCACTGAAGAAGAATCTCGTTGCAGTGGTGACTGAAGTCAACATGGTTTGAAAACAACAACCCTAAGGAATGGTGGTACGACACTGGTGCCAACCACCCACAATTTGCACTGATAGGGCGATGTTCAGCACGTACCAGAAAGCAAGACTCAGGAAGAAGCTCTTCATGGGGAACACTGCAGTCTCCAAGATTGAAGGCCGCGGCAAGGTGGTTCTGAAAGATGACATCTAGACGTGAAGTCACTCTGGCAGAATGTGAAGCATGTGCCTGAAATGAGGAAGAACCTGGTCTCGGGAACCTTGCTCAACAAGAATGGATTCTCCACAACCCTTGAAGCGACAAGCTCGTGATTAAGAAAGAATGGGATGTATTTGGGAAAATGGTATGTTAAGGATGGACTGGTCAAGATGAATGTAATGATAGTCCTTCGAAAATTATAGCTCCAAATGTTTCAATGAATAAGAAAGAGACAGTTGCTTATTTGGTTGAGTCTTTTAATATATGGCATGAAAGATTAGGCCACGTAAACTACAAACCGATACAAAGATTAATGAATCAAAAATATAATCCCAAAATGCAAAAAAAGTAAACAAAAATGTGAAGTATGCGTACAGGCTAAGCTCACAAAACACCCTCACCTCGTGTTGAAAGAACTAACAAACTTCTAGATTTAATTCAAACAGATTTATGTGACTTAAAATACATACAAAGTAGAGGTGGGAAAAAGTACTTTGTGACCTTCATAGACGACTGCACAAAATATTGTTATGTATATTTATTACATAGCAAAGATGAAACCTTAGAAAAATTCAAAGAATTTAAACTCGAGGTTGAAAATCAGCTTAAAACAACTAGTAAAATAGTTAGAAGCGACAGATGAGGCGAGTATGATGGTCCATTTAATGTATTTTGTAAAGAACATGGAATAATTCATCAAACTACAGCTCCTTATTCACCAGAATCTAATGGAGTTGTTGAACCGCAAAAATTGAACTCTAAAAGAGATGATGAATGCAATGTTGCAAGAATCTGGGTTACCCAAAACATGTGGGGGGAATCGTTGCTTACCACTAATTATATCTTCAACAAAATTTCACACAAAGTAACTGGCAAAACTCCATATGAGCTATGGAAATGTAAATAAATACCTCAAAGTGTGGGGGTGGTTAGCAAAAGTTTGCAATACCGCCACCAAAGAAGGTCATTATTGGACCTAAAACAGTGGATTGCATCTTCATCGGATATTCAACTAATAGTAGTGCATATCGGTTTCTGGTACATAAATCTGAAATATCAGATATTTATGAAAATACAGTAATGGAATCAAGAAATGCATCATTCGTCGAAAATGTTCTTCCTTGCAAGGAAAAAAAGGTTTAAAACAAACTCGAGAAGAAAGAGACGACCACAATGTTTCAGAAACTGAGTCAAATGTCAAAATTTCAGTTAATGATATTTCAGAAAATGAAAAAGATGAACCTAGAAGGAGCAAAAGAGCTCGAAAGAAAAAATCTTTTGGTGAAGATTTCTTAATGGCATTTTTAGTACAAAATCCAAAAACTTTGGCAGAAGCCATGTCCTCACCAAACGCTCCGTTTTTGGAACAAAACCGTAAAAAGTGAATTTGATTATATCATGCAAAATTATACATGGTATATAACAGATTTACCACTAGGCTGCAAAGCATTAGGGAATAGATGGATAATGAAACGAAAACTAAGCCCTGATGGAACACCTGATTTACACAAAGCAAGGCTTGTAGTTCAAGGATTCCGACAAAAAGAAGACCTTGACTATTTTGACATTTATTCTCCAATAACGAGAATAACATCAATAAGGCTAATGATAGCAATCGCAGCTTTAAGAGACTTAGAAATCCATCAAATGGATGTAAAAACCGCCTTTCTAAATGGTGATTTAGAGAGGCAATTTACATGAAACAACCTGAGAGTTTTGTTATTCATGGACAGGAAAACAAAGTATGCCGACTTGTAAAGCCACTTTATGGGCTTAAACAAGCTTCTAAACAATGCATGAAAAATTTGACAGTGTAATGATGTCAAATGGTTTCAAAAATTAATGAATGTGATAAATGCATATACTACAAAAATACCAAAAATGCGTATGTTTTGCTATGTCTATATGTAGATGATATGTTCATTATTGGAAGCAATAAAGATATCATCAATCAAACAAAAAGCATGCTCCAAAGGGTAAATTTTGAGATGAAAGATATGGGATTAGCAGATGTAATTCTCGGGGTTAAAATCACAAACTGGATATCAGATTCTAAAACTCAAAATCCACAAGTGGATACATCTTTACAATAGGAGGGGCATCAATATCATGAAAATCTACAAAACAAACAGTGTTAGCCAGATCCACCATGGAATTTGAGTTTATAGCCTTAGACAAAGCAGCAGAAGAAGCTGAATATCTTAGAATTTTTTTTGGAAGATATTCCTATGTGGGAGAAACATGTGCCAGCTATACGAATACATTGCGATAGTCAATCAGCTATAGCTCGGACTCAAAATAATCTCTACAACGGTAAATCTCGTCATATTAGAAGACGACATAAACCATTAGACAACTTATCTCTAAATGGTGTAATCACAATAGATTATATTCAAATCGGCTGACAGCCTAGCGGATCCATTCACTATTTGCCACGAGATATTGTTGCTAAATCATCAAAAGGAATGGGTTTAAAGCCTATAACGAATGAGGATGCTTGATTGCAACCCTACCTATCATGACTGGAGATCTCAAGACGTAGGTTCAAAGGGAAAACAAAATTAAACAAAATCTACCAAAAGCACTTTGAGACCATTATCTCTATCCAACTCCTAAGATGATAAAAGTGCTAATGTGAGAAGGATAAACATAGACTTTTAATGATTCCATAGCTTCTAAAGCAAAGTATTACTCAATACTTTCATGGTCAATCACCTAATGAGTGTGAAATGAGACTGTTTCAAGTAGAATGAATGCAATTCTATATTCTCTAAGGTCACTCATGAAACCAGGAATAGTTCAGGGCCACAATGAACACAATAGAGAACTAAGTTCTACGAGAAACTGAAGCTGCGTTATACCTATTGTCTTGGTTTACATAAAACACCGGTTGGTTCAAGACATCATGTTCACCTTCTGGTAAAGTAAACTCGACAGATATTAACTATTAGTGGTTCAAGGCTTAAAAATGCCACCAACTCAAAACACAGTGATTTTTCACAAACACTCTCGATAAGTCTGTCTAGTCTAGTCAGTATTAAAATATCTATAGTATCTAGAGTCTACCGAGTCTGCATTTAGTCTGCATATGTTTAGAGTCATTTCTATTCATGTGGAAGATTGTTGGACCAATAAAAACCATAAGGCTTTTGATAAAAATGTGAATATCAATGTCATTGGGCTTCAGATTGCTGTAGGCCCACAATAATGTGATTTAAATGAAAAATGGCAATGGGGTAGAGTCCCATATCGGCCAACAAGAGGAAAAATGAGTAGTTTATATATGTACACTCACATGCCTAAGCTTAAACAGCTTGGGTTGAGAGGAAGGCTTCCCACGCGCGCGCCACCGCCGTCCGGCCGTCTCGGCTCGGCGGGGGGCTTAAGTAAATGTGGCCCTAGGGCCACTACAAGATGTTCTTTTTGGGCCCAATTAAGCTCAACGTTTTGGCCCATTTTGGACCAAAAAACAACATGACGTTTTTGTTTAAGCGACGTGTAGTTCGTCTTAAAACAACATACAGTTTGTTTGTTTGAAAATAAATCAGAACAAGTCAACAGAGGAGAGATCTTGCGGAGAAAGTTTCTCAACTCCACTTCTGAGATTTTCGCTAACGTGGTTCAACCATTACGAAAATCAAATCTTTTCTCCTCTTTAAAACTCGTCTTCTCCTCTCTCATTTTAATACTTTTTAACATCGGTAATGAAAACCAACAATCTCCCAGCGTAAGTTTTACAGAGTGTTTCGTATATTATTAGTTTGTAGGGACGTTCACGAGGTGAATTGTGAATCGTCTATCATGGTTGTATCCTGGGCTCTAATTCGTACAAGTCCGTCTCACTACGGAGCGAATATTAAGAGTTAAGAAAAGAAATTTGTCTCGACTCCATAGTCTATTTCTAAACGCTTTCATATTGGTATTTTATCTCGTCTTTTAATCGAATATTTCCTTAATATCGCTTTATTTACATCGTTTGTATTGATTCCATTTTCTGGCTTTTACAAGATGTTCTTTCTTCACATGGATGGCTATGTCACCTAGACTCCCTTCTAGAGATTAGCTGTTGTCATGGGGTTTGACGGTCCCGGCAAGCTGTGTTCTATGTACGGATAGCACAAAATCTCATCGACATCTCTTCTTTCACTGCCCTTTCGTTGGTTGATTGTAAAACAGATTCAGGGGAAACCAGCTAGTCCTCGGCCCATCAGACTCGGTGGACTGCAAAACTAATCACCGGCCAGTGCAAAACATCTTCAAGCTGCTACTGCAGCTTATCACATATAATGTGTGGAGAGAACATAACTGTAGGATTTTCAAACAGATTTCCTCTTCTCTGGAGGTGGTTTTCAGGATAATTGATCGATCAATGAAGGACAAGCTTCTCTCCATTCCGGATACGTTATCTACAGCTCCCTCTATGCTCAAGCTCTACTTCCGCGTCATTGGACCTTTCAGCTAAGGATGCTCATTCTCACTCTATTTTTAATTTTCTCCTCCTCTGTCCTAAAAAATAGATACAATAAAATGAGAGGGGATTCTGACTCGGTTTGACTCGGAACGAATCCTGGGAACGAGTCTACTTGCCATGGTAGCAGAAGCCACATTGAGTATCATGTCATTGACTCAGGCTCCTATTTATTTATGTTTCTTTCCAAGTGATTCGGCGAGTTACTGAGCCTGAGTAGACGTGGTGGCGAATACAAAAGGGATTGGCCATGGAAGGTGGTGTGTCATTCTACCGAGTCTTCCCGGGTCTGAGTTCGAATTCGAGGAAGTATTAGGATTATATATACTTAGGGGAAAATGAATGGCATGTCTCTGTCTCCTTCCAGTTCAATTAAATTGTATGGATACTTATTGAAGAAATTTGAATATTGATTCTAAACAATCATGTGTTTCCCGCTCACTGAAGTGATGAATATTATTATAATTTTTATTAGAGATAGAGATTAAATTATAAAACAAACGAGCATATATGAATCTGCAATCATTATTTATAAATAGTATTAGTCAAAAAAATAGTTCTACATTATTATAACTGCAGTTTAAAATTAAATAAAAATTATGTCATTTTATGTTGATTAGTAATTAAATCTTTATCTTTTCAGAATTATTATAAAATATTACCTTGAATAATATTTCAGCTAAAAATATTACTTAACAAAATGACATTAATTACAATTTATACAATTAAAATCATACAACTAAACAAATACAACCATCTAATGACGAAATGTCTTTTTGTCGGTAATGCTGAAGCTTACTATGTTAAAAGCATTTAAAAGTATTTTCCTAAAAACAATTCTGACTTATAAGTCCATAATCTCCAATTAGCAGTGGGGTGTTCGAATCTTTATCATTTACCTATGTAGCATAATCATGTTTAGAGGAATGGTAGATATAGGACAAACTTAGAATGGAAAAAAAAATCAAAATCATGAGAGATCAATGCTAGAAATAAATCGATACATCTTTACACGGAATATAGGTGAAGCATCTCTCATGTTATATAACAACCCTCCTCATGACAACAGTGTCGACAATAGCATTAACAGATTACCCAATAATATAAAGAATAGATGCAACTTATACTACTATTATAAGCAAATGCTAAGATTGTTGTAACCCTTCTCCCCAAGTTTTTATATTTAATCAAGGAGCTTTCAACCAAATCCATTTATGTTTACAAATAAAATATACTACTCTGCTTCCAAAAAAATATATACAATACCAGCAGTAATCACACTAGGCTTGGGCGTTTCAGTTTTCAGTTTAGTTCCGATTCAGTTCTTTCAGTTTTCGGTTCTAGAGATATAGGAACCATTCGATTATTTATGAAATTTGATTTGGCTTTGGTTCGGTTATTTTGATTTTCGGTTTGGTTTGGATAAGAATTATAAGATCCTGGTAATATCTAATAAACATTTGGTTCCGGTTCGGTTTTGTTTTTTGGTTAGTTTTGAACATTTGAGGTAATAAAACAGTTTTTTTGGGATTTTTGGATTAAAAATTGGGTAATTCGGATAAATTTTAATATTTTGGATATAATTATTTGGATAATTCGGTTCTTTAGGGCAATTCATATAATTTTAAATATTTCAAAAAAAATATTTGGGTAGTTCGGTTTATAAGTAATATTTTAGAATATTTATTAATTTAAATACTAAATATAATTAATATTATATATATATATAATATATTGTATTTCGGATATTCGGGTACCCATATAGTTCTCGGTTCGATTTTGATTTTCGGTTATAGAAATACATAATCACTCAGTTATTTTTTATCTTCGGTTTGGTTTTAGGTTTGGTTTTTTTTAGTTTTGTTCCGGTTCGGTTTTCGGATCTCGGTTTTTATGTCCAAGCCTAAATCACATCACATAAAAACCATCACCCACAAAAAAATATGTAAAAAAATGATTGAAAATAAGTACTCATCGATGTCTTTGTCATTTCCCCTCGAACAATTCTAAAAACAAAAAAATCACACCACCATTGGAAAACCACCACACCTCAAGTGAAAGTGTTAATCTGCAATAAAAACACTAAATACTCTAAATATTAATAATTATGTTACACAAGTATTAATATACAGACTATTGTTATACTTTCATGAGGGAGGAGAGTCCGCATTACTTTTTTATACGCCATTACATATAAATTATTGTTATACTTTCTAGATATTTATTTTTATATAATATGTTTGGTGTTTTCTTTAAAAATCTTAACTTTACTGCAATGGGACAACTCGGTCTAGGCATATAAACGAGAATGAAAACCAAACCGGAATTAAACTAAGAAATCAAAACGCGAAAATCTAAAATACAGTTAACATACCTAAAAATATTAATTACATTTAGTTCAAAATTACCAAAATATTCTAAAATATTACATATAAATAAACTATTTGAAATATCAAATAACTGAATAATTTTTATCGTAAGTAATTAATCTATCTGAATAACCTCAAAGAACCAATAATATTTCTAATTAGCCGATATTTTTTCCGAAAAATACAAAGAACTCTGATTTCTTGAATTATAGAAAATTATTTGAAAAATAGACCTAACTGGGATCTACCATTGTTATCCAAACCAAAAAAAAAACAAAAAAAAACTGAAATTAATACATAACCGAACAGTTCCTATATTTTAGAACCGAAAAAAAAACGAAAAAGAAAAAACAAATCGGAGCCGAACATAAAACCTAATGGCACAGAGGCAACCAAAGTGTTTCATGTGGTGTTTAGAAAAATTGAAATGCTTGAAAATATAATTGACTAAACCATACATCAAAATTGTTAGTTTAGAATATAAACAATGAAGTTTTATAACAAAATATTATACATTATGTCATGCAATTGACAAATATCCCGCGCGAAGCGCGGACAAACCACTAGTAATATTTAAAACCAGTTGATTTCTTGAACAAATTACTGAAAGATCTTTAAAGGGAATGTTTGGGACAAGAAGGATATCATTGATCATTGAGGTATGAATTGTTCTCACACTTGATTGATGACATTTTATTTTCTAAAACAAATTGAATAGGGAAGGAAACATTGGTAGTTATAAACTTTATCTTGTTTTTAAAAAATGATGAACAAGATGATTTTTATCAGTGCTAAGTTCATATCTTGGTAAGGAAAGAAATAACCCGTTGGGGTTGTTTGCATCTATCATCAAGATGTTCGAAACCAGAATTTTCCAGGTTTTATGTTGTAGTTACATACCGATCCTAACTACATATCCAAAAACAGGGACAATCAAGAATGATTAGGTCTTGGTTGTGGAAATAGTTACTATCTATATGGTTACGTTTTAGGAGTGATATGAGAAATGTCATGACAAGTTTATAGGACATAGTTTTTTTTTTCTCTTCTTTTATGGGCTGTACATTATTTAATAAGTGGAATAATTATATATAATATTATGTATATTTGAGGACTTAATACGGAATTTGACGAAGTTAAGTGAAATTATTAGGAGAAGAATCACTGTCTCACTACACCCACAATTTGATGGGAATTGAAAAAGAACAAATTTGAAATAGGGATTATGAGTTGGAATTATCAAAATATGGGCAATAAACTGATGATTAGCTATTCACGTGAATTATAACACAGACACAAACCGAAATTTCAACGTCTTTCTGAAATAAATAAAAACTTTGTTTCTCAAAAAAATTAATTTATGAATAGATATGCCGTTTTAACATGAGAAAAATGGTTGAGTTTTGTCTTTCTTATGCCACTTTAGAAAAAGGATGATTTCTAAATCCATGAGGGTTTTATGCGCAAGCCGGACGCAAGAGGCTTCCTGCGGCCGATAACGACTCTTGAAGATGCAGAAGGTTCGGTGGCACCTACGGTAATGTTTCCCACGGTCAGAGGAAAGGAGAAAATGAAATCTTCGTAGGTGAAAGCAATGCATAATGGTCCGGCTCTCTCAGAGCACATTTTGGATATTGAGATGGTTGAAGGTAAGGAAATTGTGACGTTCCCGGATTCAGTGATTCAGGACTTTGACTATTTATGGAATGATTTACCTGAAGGAAAATTTCAGGTCAAAGCTCCTCACGTGGGGAAGGTTCATATCCATGGGTGATCTTGAGCACAGCCAAATGAAACATTAGCTTAGGGTCCCAATTTTTTAAAAAAAAAATTACATAGAGAAAGACCTCCAAAATTTATAAAAAAAAAAATTTCTTATAAAACCTTTCTTAAATTGCTTATGGCCTCCAACATCTCAGGGACGGCCCTCTTCATATCATCGTTAACAATATATGGCAGCTTGGAGATGCATCTATAAAACTATATGTATTTAAAGTGGATGTAGGAGCAAGGTTTCTAGTTTGAAGCTCTTCTAGAAACACATGTGAAAGAAGGTAGAAGTCAGAGGATATTTGATCTACCATGATTTTCGCCCCTCTTAAACCATAGTATAAGTTCTTTATAGAGTCTTTCTACTATGTTTTGAGTCTATTTTAATGTCTTTTTAGGTCTAAGTACGTTTTAGAGCATTATGAAACCATTTGGAGATTAAAGATAAGAAATCCCTTAGATGTGCAAGTTAAAGTCTATATTTTGAAGGAATGTCGATCGACACAGATGTGTTTTACGTAGCCGACTCAAGTTTTCAGAAATTGCACTTTTAGCCCAAAAATCTCCACTATTTACAAGAAGACCCCTGGAGATGTTTTGACTTGTTTAATATATTTTTACTGCCACTATTTAGGCTAAAAATTTTATTATTCTTCGATAGTTTCTGGCAAGAAGATCACATAACTCGTTCAAAAAATTTATTGGAACTCCAGTATTTATATCTCTAGAATTTGATGCAATCCATTCAGTTTCTCTTTATGTCTTGCTTGGATATGTATAAGTAGTTTACTTTTAGGTTTAAGGTTTTCTAGGGTTTTGATGAACTTATATTTTATAGAACGAGTTATGTATTGCATCCTTCACATGATTGTTCTTAATACTTATTTTTTAGAATAATTAACTAGAAACATGATCTACGATAGTTGTCAACCGGGAGAGTGGATTCGACACATAATCTAGAAGCATTAGATCCACAACGAGAGTTGGCCTAGGAAAATTAGTGAACATGTCGAATTGGAACTTTAATGCTTGCCTAGAAGCATTAGATCCACAATGAGAGTTGGTCCCTGATAGGTTTGGGATTTGATAATAATCTCAAGCGAGATCAGTATTACTTACTATTGAATTTGAGTTCTAGGGTAGATCTTAAGCAACTATAAATTTTAGTTCTGATAATTTGTTTGAAATCCCTAAGTTTGGTGCCCTTCATATTTGTTTACAAACTGATTTATTGCTTTATATATTTGCCTACATTAATCTATAAACCTACAGTGCATTGTGTGATCCACACTCCTTTGGATTTGATCCCTAAGTGTGCAATCAATCTCTTATTTGAGAGAGTTGCTCTTGAGTAATTTGAACATATCAAATTTGGCGCTGTTGATGGGGAGTTTTTGATTTGTCATTAGACTTGGTGAAAAGGCTTAGTGTGGGTGTTTTCTTTTTATTTGTTACTTATAAAATTTCTTGTGTCTTTTAGGTGTATGCATAGCAGTATCAGAAAGAACAAGGAAATTGATATTTTGGAGTTTTCTAATCCAGCAAAAAGATGAACAAACAATCCGCTGAGAGAATCGAGTAGCATCGATCGACACCTCTTATTCGTCGATCAACACCACTCATGAGCAACCAACGATCGACATCCGTCAAGCGTTGATCAACACTCAACAACAAGCCATGATGGTTGTGTTATTTTATTGTGATCCAGGATGATGATAGAGACATGCATGATCTTGAGGGTCATCTGCGTAATGCAGCATGTCATAAGACAAAAATGACTCACAATACAAATTTAAACACATTAACCCATGATTTTGTTTTGAAATTTTCATTTGTCTTATTCACCCCAAAAATTCTGATTATTCACGAATTACCATTATTTTTTTCCAAAAATGAGTATTTTACTCTATCATCCTCATCTTCATCTTCATCAATTATTTACAATAATGCCACTGTCATCAATACACCAACCACTATGAACAACCCATTTGAAGCTCTGTATGCACCGAAAAATCGGTTTTCAATCATCTTATCTCATTTCTTATGCTCAAAAACAAAATCTTTTTCACTTTCTCTCTATATTCATCTAAGAAATTCGAGATTTTGATTCAAGCATACGATTCTTGGTGGGTCACTTTCTTTTGAGCTTCTGTGCGCTTAGAGAAGAGTTTTGTGCGCTAAAAAATTCATCTCACTAATTTAAGGTATGAAAACAATTTTTTTTCCAAATTTTTCGCCCAGAAGACTTCTGTGTAAGTCTGGATGTAGAAGACTTACACGAACGTCATCTAGTCAATGCAAATGTTAGTTTTGAAATTGAGTTTTATATGTATTTTTAGAGACGATTTATGTGGAAATCTTCAAGTTTTCTTTGTTAACAAAAATATATCAAAAAATACCATAGAAGATCTCCCGATAAGTCATTTACGATGAACATGTTAGTTTTGCATTTGACCAAATTGTGTCAGAAATTTGACTTTTTCTAAACAACGTACATGCTGAAAAATAAAACTTAAATATTTAATATTTACTAGACGACTTATATGTAAGTCCTCTCAGGTTACTTTTGCATTTGAAAAATAAAAATTAAATATTTAATTTTAGTCAGACAGTCACATGTATATCTTCCGGTAGACGACTTACACGGAAGTCTTCCAGAAATTTTTTCTGATATTCTGTTCAAACCGTGGATATCACAGAAGACTTTCATGTAAGTCGTCTGCCGGAAGACTTCCATGTAAGTCGTCTGCCGGAAGACTTCCATGTAAGTCGTCTGCCGGAAGACTTCCATGTAAGTCGTCTGCCGTAAGACTTACACATAGTCGTCTAGTTAAAATTAAATATTTAATTTTATTTCTAATTGCAAAAGTAACATGAGACGACTTACATATTAAATATAAGTCGCCTAGTTAATATTTAATATTTAAGTTTTATTTTTTAGCTAGACGACTTACTTGTAAGTCGTTTGGAAAAAGTTAAATTTCTGACATAATTTGCTCAAATGCAAAACTAACTTGTTTATCCTAGACGACTTACTGGAAGGTATTCTATGGTATTTTCGATTTTTTTTGAAAACAAAAGTAAGGCAATATTTACAAAAGAAGACTTCCAAAGAAGTCTGATGTAGAGTAGACCTCTCTCGAAGTCTTCCTTTGTAAATTTTCAATTGCAAAATGACGTTATTGACGACTTTCGTGTAAGTCTTTTGGACGACTTTCTTGGAATTCGTCTATGTCAATATTTAATAAATATTCACTTTCTCTAAAACTATAAAGACTTTTTAACATTTTCTTGTTAGTTCATGTATATTAGTTTATATTTGGGTTTCTGAATGAAATTCATAACATAATTGGTTTTAATTATGAGTTTACCAATATTGATGTTTATTAATATTTTTACCTAATCTGAGAAGACTTTCATGTAAGTCTTCTACGTTAGTTTTTGTAAACTTGCTAAGTAACTTTATGATATATTTTTGACTTTCAAAAGTGCTAAGTAACTTCAAAAATATCAAGTAATATGGTTTAATATATCTTCTTAGATCATAAGATATACCTTTTAACTTTATGAAATTTAAAATTTCAATTTTCACTTAAAATTTGAGTTTCCCACTTAAATTTTAATTTCCCGCTTATATTTCACTTTCCAGCTTTAAATATAAGTCTTCCAAATTTTTTTTAGAAGTCTTCTAGTGAAACTGTTATATGTTTGAACTTATGTAATATTTGTTATGTTGTGAATTTGGCTAAGTTTTCTTGGGAATTTTTCTCCCTTAGCTGTAGTAAATTTGACATTTTTTGTATTATTGTGTTTTGCTATTAAAGTTGTATCAATAACTTTAATAATGTCATGTACTTTTGACAAAGATAACATTGTAGACATGAATGTATTACCATAATTTTTCATTAATATCTCTTTAAATTTACAAAAGAAAAGTCACAATTAAAAGTGTACACCTACAAATCACAAAATGACCATAAACAAAATTATCATATATCATTTCTCCACAAAAACAAGCTTGGACTCCACTTGATTTGAGAGAAGACTCTCAAAAGACTTCCTGGAAGTTTTTTAGCACATTATATGCTAGAAGACTTCCGAGAAGACTTCCAGGAAGTCGTCTGGAAGACTTCCGAAAAGACTTCCCAAAAGTTTTCCAAAGTATGACTCATAACTGAAAAACCTGCAAATCCAAAAACGTTCATATGACATCAAAACAGAGAAAATAAGTGGAAGATGAGACATGTCTACCTTTAAAGAATCCACAAAAATACATATTCAAGATCTATCTTTAAAGTAATATAAGATGAGAACCATGTAATAAAAAAACTTGTAAAACAAGATGAATTATTGAGAAATATATGAGACAAAAAATATTAAATTAATAGAAAATCTAGTTTGCAAAAAAGGTAAAAGCTTTACGCAACCAGAGACTTACCAAAACTCTGCCATGGAGATTTACCAAAATGCTCATATCTGTTATGAAAAAGGAGATATGGGATAAAATTTCGCCAAAAGACTTCCAGGAAGTCTTGTAGATGACTTCCATAAAGTCTTCTAGTGCATTAACTCTTAGAAGACTTCCCTCGAATTCTTCCAAGTCTATATCAGATATGAAAAACCTTCATATCCAAAAGCATTCAAATGGCTTCAAATATAGAAAAACTTCAAAAATAAGTTAAGATCTTAAAACAACAAAAAGAAATTTCAAAAGATAAGATCTTTAAGCAACAAAGGGATACCAAATGAAAAAAAAAATATGATTTATAAATATACCTTTAAAGGAGTGGAAGATGAGAACCATGTAATGAAAAACCTGCAAAAATAAAATAAATCAATAAGAAAGACATGAGATAAAAATGAGAAACTAATATAAAGTTTGGTGTTTTTAAGTTCAAATATATTAGAGAGAGGTTGGAGAGTTTTAGAATATGAAACATTAATTTTTTTTTGTAGCCATTTGAGAGAATATGTAAAAAAAATTTATATAAGTAGACAAGTTAAATACTTTCAATTCAAAAGACTTTTAATTAAGTCTTCTATAAGACTTACTTGAAAGTATTCTCGACCCTAAATTTACTATTCGCCCAAAAGACTTTCCTAGAAGTCGTCTGATGTAAATATTATTCATCTGACGACTTCCTCGAAGTCGTCTAGACCCTATATATAAACTCTGAACTTAATTAACTAACTAACAGTTTTTTATAATCAAATTAAACTTAAAAAGTGTTTAATATATACATAACTAAATAAATATAGGTAAAATTTAATTTTTGAATAAAAATATTAAGCTTCAAAAAATTAACCCTAACAATATAAACAATACTACAACATATGTTATCAAACCCTAAACCAAAGAATAGCATTACTCATTACATTCACTCATCTATGTTGAAAAAAATCAATTTTACTATAGCTTAATTTATATTATTTACAAATATTTATAATTACATGATTTCAATATTTTCCCCATAAAAATATTTTTTTATATAAAATTTATAAATGATTTTTAAGATCAACTATATGAGACACGACTACGAGGAAATCGTGTGGAAGTCGTCTAGATAACTTACACAAACTAAGAAGACTTCTCAGGGTTATATTCGTAAAAATATTTTTTTTGTTTGGTCATAAGGGGCTTATTATAATTTCACAAAGCTTTTGGATTATTTTTGCATTTGATTGATGTTTGAGAATACTTTTGCATTAAATCAAGTTTTGAGTCATATTTGGCAAATTCCTTTTTTCTATATGTATATGTTTATATTGAGTTTATAAGTGTTTAAGTGATAGTATATGTCAATATAAAACTTTATAGAGTTTAAATATGCCACTATTTCGTGACTTTAAATGTAAAAGGAGTAGGAATGTGATCTCTTATTTTGAGCCTAATTTGAACATTTGTAACTGATTTGCGACTATCAATATTTGTTTTCAGCCACTCAACACAAGAAATACCCTATTTAAAGTAATGGCCTATCACACCTTTATGTAGTCCCAAAGAGTTTGAAGCTTCAAATGTATGATTATTTTTTTTTAAAAACAACTAAATTGTTTTACAATAATAATTTCTAAGTAATATATATTTAATATACAATCCTATATCTTTTAAAAATGATATTTAGACTTTTGGGGTATCATTAGTAGTTACATACTAATTTGGGATTATTAAACATGATAAAGTTGCAAACTAGTCACAAATAATAACAAATATTGTTACTATTTTGCTACTGCAAGGAAATTTATTTTAATAATTATCCAAAAAATCTATTTTCCTAATTTATTTTACTATGAATCATTAGTAACTAACAGAAGACACTCAAAAATAATTGTATCTTGCATGAAATAGAAAAAAATAATAATTTGTATATATGCACATCTTCACAAAACTTATGTTACCCAAATGTAATACATTCATGTGTAATGATTTGGTTTTAGATTGATAGTTCTCATGGAGAAATAACATTTTAATCCGTAAAATTTAAATAAAAATTTGACAAATTGCTTCTGATTGTTCAATTCAGAAAGAAATGATTGATTATTTTAGTCATCCACCATTGATATCGCTAAATCTAGCGAGTAAGATTAAATAAAGTTGTTTGTTTCTTCCTCTTCTATGCTCTCTCCTTATCACCTTATTATTATTATTTTTTAATTAACCACAGTGTCCAGAGACCCAATTTAACCGACTGATAATAACTGGACTCCAACAATGACCAACAGGAACCAAACTGCGAATTCTCTGTATTGAAATTATTTCTCAGGTCCCACTAACCCAACCCCATTGGTTCATCACCTTTTTTCATCTTGCATTTCTCTTAGTCTTCTTTCTAGCTCTTCATCTCCTTCTGCTCTTTCTAACTGATTTTTTTTTAAATTTACATATCTGAGAAGGAGCAGTTATAAAACGTGAAGAAGAAGTGGTAGTGTGACGATAAAACACATCTGAGGTGGCAGTGACGTAACAGATCGGAGGAACAGCAGATGCTGTATGTATCAGTCCAACACCAGTGGCTCAACGGACAGATCGAGTAGCCGGTTCAGATGAATCGACTTGCCGCTCCAGATGAAATCGCTACGAGTCGTAGTGGCGCCGGTGTAACCGATGCCAGTGGAGAACCTGGTGGCGGAAACCATGCCGTAGCTGAAGCCATAGAGATGATGATGATGGTTTACCGTTTATTTATGTATGTATATGTATTTATCTTTGTAATTTTAACTTTTAACTAATCATCCGCACAAGTTTTGTTTTCATTTTATATAAATATTTATTTTATGTCATTAATGAAACTAGTCATATATTTAAATGTTTATATAATTATTATAAGCACAATTGTTTTATAGTTTACATGTTAATATCAATTGATTCAATAATTTATTATTCTATTTGTCTTATTGGATTTACATTTAATTATTAAATAAATTAATATATGAATGAAAAATCATAATTGAACATTATTTGATATTTAATTTATAATAAATTCTGATTCGGGTTTCAAAGTTAAATTACTGTTTAGAAATTTTTTATGTTTATTTAGATAATATATTTTTGTATATATAAAGTTTATTATTTTCATTTTATACATGTATTATATAGTTACTAATTGTAAGCCATTCTGCCAACGTATTATATATTTTAAACATTAATATTTATATTTATGAAAATAAAATAGATTAGTTTATCAACTGATATAATTTTATATTATTTACTTCAATATAATAATTTTGTCTTAATATGATGGGGGTTTTGCAAAAGTGACTCAAAATTTCAACTTAAATGCAAAACTAACCCACCATTTTTTTAGAACTTTCATTTGTCTTATTCACCCTAGATTTTCGAGTTATTCACGAAAATGCCATTACTCTTTTTTTTTTCTTTTTTTTAAATGAGTGTTTTCCTCTATCATCCTCATCTTCATCAAGTATTTACAATATTACCATTGTCATCAATACATCAACCACCATGAACAACCAATTTGAAGCTCTTAATGCACAAAAAATGATTTTTTTCTCTTCTTTTCTCATTTGTTATTCACACAAACCATATTTCTTTCATTTTCTCTCAAAATTAATCCAAAAAATTCAAGATTTTGATTTCAAACTTTGTAAGGTTCATATAGACATGGAAACTCATGATTTTTGGTCATTAATGAGTAGGTAGCATTCATGGTGAAGTTTTATGAGGTTAGAGAAGTTAAACAAGTCATCTCATGGATTCAAGATATGAAATTAATTTTTTTTTCTTCAGATTTGTTCGTGAAGAAAACTTCTCTAGAAGTCTTCTAATCAATGCATATGTTAGTTTTGCAATTGAAATTTTCTGTGTTATTTGTAGAATTGTTAACAAAAAAAATAGGGAGAATCGAGAAGACTTCCCTAGAAGTCTTCTCGGATAAACAGGTTAATTTTGCGATTGACCAAAGTTTGTGAGAAATTTGACTTTTTACAAAAGACTTCCTAGGAAGTCTTCTCTAAGAATAATGTTTAATGAAGTCTTCTCATTGTCACTAGAAGTCTACGTGGATTACTTATTTAATTGACAATTAATACTAAAAAATATTATTTACGAGAATACTTCTTGAGAAGTCTTCTCAAATTTAATTCCTGGTTTTTGGTAAACCTTTGGTTCCGAGAGAAGACTTCCCTAGAAGTCTTCTATGGAAAAGTCAAATATAGTCAATTACAAAAGTAACCCAAGAAGACTTCTTGCAACAGTGAAAAGACTTCATGTGAACGTAAGAAGACTTCTTTAGAAGTCTTCTCATAGAAGACATCTAGAGAAGTCTTCTATAAAAAGTCAATTTTTTGACAAACTATGGTCAATTGCAAACTAACATTTTTATCTTAGAAGACTTCTAGAGAAGTCTTCTCTGAGATTTTCGAAAAAACTTCAATATCAAAAGTAAGCCAATATTTACAAATGAAGAGTTCTCAAGATGTCTTCTGTAGAGTATACTTCTTAAAAAGTCTTCCTTCATAAATTTGCAATTGCAAAAATGACCTAAACGGAAGACTTCTTAAGAAGTTTTCTCTTAGAAGACTTCCTAAGAAACTTCCTAAGAAGTCTTCTACGTCAATGTTTATTAAATTTTAATTTTCTTAATACGTAAAATGAATTTGTTTTTTTGTTAATTCATGTGTATTAGTCAATATTGGGGTTCTTATATGAAATTCATAACTTAATTAGTGATAATTATGAGTTTACAAACATTCATGTTTCTTAATGTTCCTAGCTAAAATGAGAAGACTTACAGGGAAGTCTTCTGTGAGAAGACTTACATGGAAGTCTTCTATGTTCTTTTAGTAAAATTTGTTAAGTAACTTCAATGTATATTTCTAAATTTTATAAGTGTCAAGTAATTTCAACAATATCAAGTCAGGTGGTTTAATGTGTCTTCTTATATCTTAAGATATACTTTTAAATTTTAGGAAATTTAAAATTGTAATTTTCACTTAAAATTAAGTTTTCCACTTAAATTTTCATTTCCCGCTTCCGAAAAGACTTCTCCAGAAGTCTTCTCAGACAAGACTTAACTTTTTCTAATAAGACATATGTATTGTTTGATCTTCGGTGAATTTGACTAAGTTTTCTTGATAAGTATTTTCTCTTAGTTTGTAATAAATTTGATTAAATTTTTTTCTTTATTGTTTTGGTATTATGGTTAAAATATTTTAAAGATCATTAACATCTTTTCAAATTGACAACATAATTCATAATAAAAAGGTACACATAATAATCATTAAATATACCAGAAACAAAAAAATACAAAAATGATAATTAACATCTTCATGAGAGATTTCTAGAAGACTTATAGAAAACTTCCAAAAAGTCTTCTAAGGGTCTTCCAGGAAGTCTTCTAGGGGTTTTCCAGGAAATCTTCTAGGGGTCTTCCAGGAAGTCTTCCAACAGTCTTCCTGGAGTCTTCCGAAGTCTTCCACAAGTCTTCTAGAAGTCTTCCAGGAAGTCTTCCAGGAAGTCTTCCAGAAGTCTTCCAAGAAGTCTTCCAAGAAGTCTTCCGGAGGTCTTCTAGGAAGTCTTCCGGATGTCTTCCAGGAAGTCTTCCGGAGGTTTTCCAGGAAGTCTTCTACAGGTCTTCCAGGAAGTCTTCCGAAGTCTTCCAAGAAGTCTTCTAGAGGTCTTCCAGGAAGTCTTCTAGAGGTCTTCCAGGAAGTCTTCCGAAGTCTTCCAGGAAGTCTTCTAGAGGTCTTCCAGGAAGTCTTCTAGAGGTCTTCCACAAGTCTTCCGAAGTCTTCTAGGAGTCTTCCGAAGTCTTCCACAAGTCTTCCACAAGTACTCCGAAGTCTCTCTAAATATTAGCTTCTTCTCCTTCATATCAAAAGAAAATATCAGATTTTTATCCAAAGAATACTATCAAAAATAAAAGATTAATCAAAAAGGTCAAACCTTTAAACTTGTTAATGCCTTTAGAAGTTTCACCAATATAAAATGTTCTGTTATCTTCTTGTTCATATCAAAAAGAAAAGGACAAACCTTTAACCATTGAACACTATCAAAACACAAAATATGAATCAAAAAGGTCATACATTTAATATTGTTACAGCAAGTTGGATATACAAGTTCTTAGCATCTAACATATAAAACACTCCAAAAATACATATTCAAAATTTATAGATCTACCTTTAAAGGAATTAAAGATGACAACCATGTAATGAAAAATCGTCAAAAACAAGATAAATTAGTGAGAATACATAAGAGAAAAATGAGAAATGAATATAAAGTTAGGTGTTTTCAAGTCTAAAGAGATTAGAGTGAGGTTTGAAGAGTTTAGAGTGAGAAACATTAGTTTTGTTGCAGCCATTTGAGAGGAAGAAAGAGAATGTGTACATTTTCTTTATATATGGAGACAAAATCTCAATTAGGTTAAATATTTTCGATATAGAAGACTTCCCAAATTATGAAGTCTTCTGGAAGTCTTCCAAAACCCTATAATCTAATACATGAGAAGACTTCTGGAAGACTTCCGGAAAACTTGTGGAAGACTTTCAGAAGACTTTTCATTAAGCGGGAAGTCTTCTAGTGCATTATGAAGTCTTCTGGAAGTCTTCCAAAACCCTATAATCTAATACATGAGAAGACTTCTGGAAGACTTTTAGAAGACTTTCGGAAGACTTTGCATTAAGCGGGAAGTCTTCCAGGAAGTCTTATAGTGCATTATGAAGTCTTCTGGAAGTCTTCTCGAAGTCTTCCAAAACCCTATAATCAAATAACTAACTAAACAGCAAAAAAAACTTCATTAAACCTAAAATCAATTTATAATGTGATTAATATATACAAAAGTAAACACGAATTGGTCAAAAAAATTATTTAAAAAAATTAAGATTCAAAAACCTAACCCTAAAAATACAAACAATACTACAACATATATTACCACAACCTAAACCAAAGACTATCATGACTCAATCTACATTCACTCAACTATGTTGAAAATAATTCAGTTTAGAATTATTAAATTTACATCATTTATTAATGTTTATAGTTACATGATTTCAATTTTTTCCTCATATAAATATTTTTTATAAAACTTTAAATTATTTTAAGATTAAGTGTACGAGAAGACTTACATGGAAGTCTTCTCAGGCGAAAATGTTATAATGGTAAAACTGAATACAATTTTTTTGTTTGCTCCCAAGAAGTTTGTTGTATTTTCACTAGCCTTTTGGGTTACTTTTGCATTTGATTGAATTTAGGGTACACTTTTGCATTTGAAATCAAGTTTTGAGTCATTTTAGCAATTTCCCCAAAATAGGTTATGATTAAAAAATATATGAAAAAGATATAATTTTATTTTATTTAATAATGTATAGTTATGTTTGATTAATGATTCAAAATTTGTGTAATTTAAATATTTTTTGAATATTAGGATCTTGCTAAAATATTTTCAATAGATTTGTTAGAATTTTTAATATATATTTATATTTAAAATAAAAATATCAAAAGATATTATGATTAAAGTAGTTACAAATATTTGTTATTAGTTTTAATGAAATATATTTAGTAAATTTTCCTAGTGATGGTCCAAAAAAATCACACATAAATTGTGTCATCTATTTTAACAAAATAGATTTTGAAACTAATACCTAAATTTCTATAAATTTTGATTCCTATATTAATATTTAAATTTTATACGTTAAGGGATTCTAATTAATTGTTTATTAATCACTAAATTTTGCAATTATTTGTAAAAATGAATCAATAAAATGGGTTCTAAATAGTAAAAAATCTTTATGACTATTTGGTAACTAAATATAAATATAGTTATTACCAATTAGTTACTAGCTTTAGCCACTATCTTATAACTAAATAGTGTTTTGAATGATATTATTATCAATACAAAATGTTTCAAAATAGTCGCAAACTAGAAAAGAGACTAAGTAGTACGTAACTACATTCTTATGATTAATGCAAGACCTAAAGAGTGGTCACAAACTTTCTGTAACTACAGCGTTTATTTCAAATTAGTCACTAATGTACCACTAATGATACAATCTCAGTGTAGTCACTCTTTTACAACTAATTTGCAACTATTTTTTTTTTTTTTTTGCGACTAGCTATTCCTAACTATATGAAGCGGTTGCAAAATAGTTGCATCTTCAATATTTGTAACTACCTTGCAACTATTTTTGAAGTTGCAAAGTTGATGTTTTCTTGTAGTGCCTCAAGGCATAAAAGCGAAGATGTCCACTATGATTTCTTACCTCGAGCAAGTATTTTCTAAGAAGTTCAAAGTCGTCCAGTCAATGATAGAGAGACTTCCAAGGGTAGCTCCTCCGATCTGAAGAAGTGCTCTTGATTCCTATGCAAATACTCCCTTCGCAGATGAAACTGCTTTGGTGGAGATGCAAAGAAGGTTCTCTCTCTAATATGAGTATGTGCGACGGTACCAGCGATCCAGACAACCATATGGTCCAATACAAGCAAAGGATGCTTAATGTAGCAATCTAGAAAGAGCTTAGGGAGGCCACTATTTGAAATGTTTTCGGCTTAACCTTAGCCATACCTGCCTTAAAATGGTACATCAACCTACCCAATAGGTCTCACACTCCTTTGTAACCCTGTACGAAAAGTTCGTAAAACAATTCACGAGTAGCAGGAGCCTTGAGAAGACGGCTGACCACCTCTACGAAGTAGTCCAGTTCTGGGCTGAGCCTATGTGTAGCTACATTGCTAGCTTCAATCAGGATAAAATAGCCATCATAGGATGTTATACCTCGACTACCATTTCAGCCTTCAAGAGATGCCTCCTACCTGATGGGGACATGTATAAGAAGATAAAATATCACTGCAAAACTATGGATGATGTATTATCCAGATAATGGGCACATGTAAAGTGGGAAGAAGACTTAGGAAATCGGTCCAAGAAGCCTCAGAAGAAGGAGCATAAAGGAAAGAGAAGCGACAAAGTTGACAAAGATAAGAAATCCTATCAGAAACCTGGAAAAGAGGCAGGAGGCAAGACTCGGGGAAAATACCATAATCGGCCCCTTAACAAGTCCGAAGGAATGGTAGTATCTACGTGGCCAGACATCACTCACATGTCTAGCTCCAATCCGGATTGGTCAACGTTCTGAGGTAGATGGGCCCTCAGGTCAAGTGGCCTCAGAAAATAAAAGCAACTTAATCATTCCAGAACCATAACCGGTGGTGTGAATTTCATAATGACCACTACCATGAGACAGAAGATTGCATCTCACTGAAGATGGAAGTCAATGAGCTACTAAAGAAAGAGCACCTCTAGGATTTTATTTCTGACAAAGCCAAGAATATCCTTAAAAATAAGGAGGTGGGTGGCCAACAGGCCTGAATTTCTCCTGCCTCATCTCCTCGACATGATAGGGTAGTCAACATATTATATGGTGGTTCACAAGTGAGCGGCATTACACATGCATGCGCTAAAATGAGCACCAAAAACGCAAAGAATGGTCCATATACCAGGAAACCTAACTGCTCTTAGGAATGGATAAAATAAGTTTCATGGAGAAAGAGAAGGAGAAGGTCCTGGCTCCCCATCACGATGCCCTGGTCATATTTCTTACAGTGGCAAATTTCCTAGTAAAGAGAGTACTGGTAGACAACGAAAGCTCCACTAATATCGTCTTCCTAGCCGCCTACAACGATTTAGGGCTGGCAAAAGAAGCCTTGACTCGAAAAGTCAACGTGCTTATAGGGTTCAGTGGTAAAATCAAACAAACAACCGGACAGGTCATGCTTCCTGTGTAGGCAGGAGGAATCAACATTTCTACTAAGTTCCTCGTAGTCGACTACAAGTCGTCTTACAACATGATCTTGGGTCGTCCATGGATCAACAACATGGGTACTGTTCCTTCAACCCTCCACCAGACAGTCAAGTTTCCTACTCCCTGCGGCAACAAGGAAATCAAAAGAGATCAAGAAAACCCCAGCTCATTCTATCAAAAACCCTCAAGGGAAAGACCAAGGTCTTATAGCAATCATAGGAGAAACCTCCGGCTCTACATACAAAGGAGCCCGAGGTTAAAGAAATGAATGAGGTAATACTAATGGAAGGTGATCTATTGATGAATTTAAACATGGAGAATCTAGTCAAGAGACCTATGATCAATGGCCAAACATTCGTTGAGGATGACCTTACCGAACTATCTGAGGAATCATTCAGAGAAATGTGTTCTACGAATCCTTTGGAAAGGGATCTTATAGCCTCTATAACGACGTAGCACACCTAGATGACCGCACCACTGGATATTTCAGGCTGATTTATATAAATGAGGAAGATATGCAGCTTGATGCAAAGGAAGAACTCGAGAAACGAGAGAGCGTCGAATGACGACATGATAGCATCGATCGATGACCTCACGACACCTGCGAATAGAACATGGAAAATCACAAAAGTTCGAGCTCAAGCCCCTTCTAACAGGCCTAAAATATGCCTATTTCTATGAGAATTCTTACCATGTTATTGTTAATGCTAATTTGAATAACGCATAACTCACTTTACCGCTAAGTAAGCTGCACAAGTATCGCAAAGTTCTTGGCTATTTTCTTGATGAAATTTCAGGTACTTCTCCTCACTTATGCATGCATAGGATTCACCTGGAAGAAGAGTCGAAGTCATCTATCGAGCATCATAGGAGGCTAAATCTGAATTTGAAGCAGGTACTGAAAAAGAAAATCATGAACCATTTGGAATCATGGGTTATCTATCCGATTTCAGTCAACGATTGGGTCAGCCTAGTAAATGCGGTTCTTAATAAAGGTGGAGTCACAGTGGTTAAGAATGATAAGGATGAGTTAATCCCCACTAGGAATGTTACTTGACATATGATATGCATAGATTACAAGAAGCTGAATGTTGTGACAAGGAAAGATCGTTTCCCTTTACCTGTTTTGACTTTTTTTTGCTTGAGGGAAAGCAAAAGATAAGCCTGAGGGAGTTGATATATCATGGTTTTCACCATGACATAAGTCCTACATTTTGAGTATTTATTATATGTTTGGAGTTGTTTTAGAGTTTTTGCATGTCTAGGTACGTTTTGGAATACTTTCAAGATTCTGGAACTATTTAGAACAGTAAGAGAAATGACTCTGAAAAGACCAAGTCCAACCCACATGTGTTCGTTGGGGTAAAAATCAGTCATGGTAAAATCAACGGCTAAAATCCTCCGAGAAATTGTGCCTTAAGCAAATATGAATCGAAAATGTCAAAGAAGCTATATGGAATAATCCAAACCTACTTGCATAAGGGGAAAAGAAAAACTTTGTATATTTCATCTTGGATAAGAAATGAAAGAGTTTCCATCTGAACATGAAAAGATCAAAAAACGTTCTCGCGGAAAGTTTTGCGATAAATAAAAATTTTTATGAAACAATCCTCCGTAAAACAAAAGATCGGAAAAGTTTCCACGGCAGAACCTTATAGGAAAATATAGGATATAATCTTCCGTAAAACAACTTTCACAAAATCTTTATGGAAAAACTTCTCTAAAACAAGCACAATAGCTCCGAAGGACTACGAAGCGATCAACGGAGAGAATGAGAAGGCATCAACACTTAATCTCTCTAACTCCCATCGTCACACATGCCCCTTGCCTCACACAGATCTAATCTGTGGTGCCCCTCGCCACGCAACAGCTCCTCAGAGGCTCCCATCGCCACACAACAGCTACTCGTCGCAACAAAACACTCCTTGCCGCCACACAACACTCCTTGTCACCATAGAACACTCTTTGTTGCCAGAAAAACTCCTTGTCGCCACACCACAGCTCCCTATCACAACACAGAGGCTCTGATCTCTACACAACAGCTCCTTGTCGCCACACAACGCTCCTCGTCCCTACACTTGTGATTCTCGCCACACAACAATCCTCTTCACCACATAGTTGCTTCCTCTCCCACATGCCGCCACACAAATAATCTGAGGCTCTCACTGTGTTCTCCTTTGAATCTAGATCGAAATGCCTTTTATTTCATCTCAATCGCAGTTTCCTTTGAGATTTTACGATAAAAACAAGTAAAGACTTATGTTCTCACAAAAGTCCGAATTAATCATCAAGAATGATGCTGGTTAACTTAAAACCAATTTATTCTTGACTAAAGGGACTGATTTCCATCAGTCCAAAGGATTGACTATTTCTACGAATATAATCCTAAAAACGCTTAAGGTGTAAAATGACCCGAAAGGTCTAAAACATGATAAAACCTTACTTATGATCTGAAACGAGAACAATACCAATTGAAATGATAGTTTACTAGACTTAGATAAGGAAAAATGGAAAGATAAGATAAATATGAAGTTTCCAGTATAAACATGAACTTTTAGAAGATAAGAAAAGATATCCGCAAAAGGATAAGCATGAATCTCGAAGAGAAACGGAGAGATGGCCGATTCAAGAGGCATATATAAGCACATCCGAGGCAGAGAAAAAGGAGGACAATTTTAGGCTCTTAGAACTCTCTGCACTTAGAAACCATAGGCATTTTTCTTGACATGCTTAATTTTCTATGTCTTGCACTTGAATACTAGACGAACTCGCAAAGGCAGTTCGATCTTTTGTTCAGACTTTGTAAATTGAACTACGCTCGGCTTGATCCTAAAAAAGGATATGTAGGCAGTCTTTCATAAGGTCAAATCTTAAATCAATAAGACCTTTTTTTGCATCTTTTTCAAATTTTGGTAAACAAGTTGCGGCTCACATATGTCTTATCGACATAGGTGGTTATGCCAGCGAGCTTAATTAGGTTTTATTGCCTCTGTTATTTGATTTTTTGTTGTAATCTTGTTTCCATACGAACTTCTTGCATGTTTTTGTCTCTAGAATGCTCATACGCAAGTTCAAAATAAAGATCTACTTTTTTTCTAAATTCGTTTTATGTCTTTCTGTATTTTTCTGCATTTATTTGATCACTTGTCGTTAGTCCTCGCAGAGAATCCGGATCCAAAATAAAGCTACGCTTTCTTCCGCTAACAAATTTGACGGTGTGAATTTTTAGTTTCCACAATGTTCAAGGGTGTCGATCAACACTCTCATTGGTGCCGATCCACCTCCTTTTTTAAAAGTTGAACCGACACGATTCTAATGAAGTTTCAAGAAGTTACAGAAAAGTCCAAAAGTTTCTAATATTCACAAAAGTGCCCAAGTTGTGTGCTTTTACCCTATATTATGTTTTGTTAAGCCATTTTATGGGTACACTTTATTTTAGTTTTGGAGAGAAAGTCGGATCCTTTCAAAATTGATTGGAACTCAAGTTGTTTTTTTTTAATATCTTAATGGTATTTATTCAGCATATGACTTTTTCTTACTTGATCATGCATGAGTATATTCATTGTTTTTATTGGGCAACAGATGAATATTCTATGCTAAAACTTGAGGTGGTTTTTGGTAACTAGACCGAAAAAGAAAACCAACAAATAAATCTCTCTATGAAAAGATCGAGTAGACCTAGTTAAAGAATCAGCAATTCCATTTTGTAATCTTGGGATGTGAGATATCTTGAAATCCGAGAAAACATATCTGAAGAGTCTGTATCACCTCCACCAATGTTGCAAAGCGTTACCAAGCTTGAGGTTCCTTTATCATTAAAATTAGATCCTTGCAATCAGTCAAAAGCTCCGGGATGACGAATATTGAACCATGAACTCCATAGCGCCATCTCAGTGCTTCTAATTTTGTATGCAGAGCAACCTCTCGCCAGCATAAATTTCCCGTCCCCATGAGTTTAGTCTTGCCCAAACTATTCCATCCAGACCCATTGATATAACCTATTTATTATCAGATTTAGACCATGTTATAGGCTCTATATTTAAGGGGGTCTGTTATGTGTGTAGGCTATGTTTTGAGGTCTTTACAGGTCCATGTATGTTTTGGAGATATATGGAGATAATTGGAGCTTTTGGAGCATTTAGAGGAGAATAATCCGTAGCTGATCATTGAGAGAGTCGAAGTACAAGATTACCATCGATCGACGATACAACGTGGGCGTCGACCGATGTTACATGACCATGATCGATCGATGTTGCATATCTGCCATCGATCAATGTACAATTCGCAAACAGCCGACTTTCAAGCCCAAGTTAGAGACATGACACAAGATTACAAGATTACCCTTGGATGAGTTTTGACCTAGACTTTATGGTTTTATATTTATACTTTATGTATTGCACCGGATTAAGTGTGCTAGGGGGGCTGTGTGCTGTGCGAAGTGTGCACCACCTCACCATTGTTTTAGGATTTATTTAGGGAGAATATTCATAACTCCTTAGGGAGATTTGTATTGAAACGAGTATTTTATCTATGCATATATTAAGATTATTATTCTTACATTAAATTATGTCTGAGTAGTTATTAACTAGATTTAGGGTTTATTAATGGTACTGATGGACTAGGCAAACAATAGAATTGTTAGGGTCATTATTAGATATATTAATAGAATTGTGTTTATTGTCTTGTGTTATAGAGTAGCTAACTACAACCTGGTAATATGATAGTTAGGCGCAAGCGAGAGCATGGTCTACTACCAGAATTTATTCTGGTGAGCTATGTTGCTAGAACAAACGAGAGTTGATTTAGTTAATTTAGTGAACTTATCGAAATACGTCATAAAGCTTGACTCAAGAAGCCATCGATCTACCGCATGATCATTGCCATCGATCAAATGGTCATTCCGTGTCAACAAGCGAGAGCTGAGACATTGGACTTAGTCAATAGATTAGACTCGTATACGAGAGCTGGTGTCTTTTACATTAGAGATCGAGTTCCATTATTAAATACCCTTAATTTCTATCTTCTATAATCTACTTGCCTGAAACCCTAGATCTAGCATATTTACATTTGCATCTAGTTAATTTATTAGCATATTTCCATATTTGCATTATTAGCATATTTTCATATTGCATCTATACCTTATAATAAGGAATATTTCCTTGACATGATTACTTGTTACCAATATATATAGTTACCTAGCTTAGTATTTAGAAATAAGAAATCTATTGTGTGACATTGTTCTCTGTGGATTCGATCCCTAAATACTACACCTGATCTCTCTTGGAAAGAGTATTATTTTGTGTATTAGAATTAAGGGTTAATTTGACAGTTATTTGTTTAGGATATTTATACCTTATTAGAACATAAAAGCAGCACGCACGCCAAATTTGGCGCCGGTTACCAGGGAACATTGATCGCTATTAGAATTATTTTCTCGGATTTAGTATAGGTTTGTTACTTTCAAGTTAGTGATTTTTTTTTCTTTTTCTTTTGTTTTTCAGGTGCATGAAAAGAGTACCAGGAGCAACAAAGGACAAGATTTACTGTTCTCATTACCCTCAACAACTCGAACGCACGATCCACAAAGAAAGACGACAAGCATCGATCGACGGCATACATTCAGCATCAACCGACACTTCTTTACGGATACCATCGACCGGCATCAGAACTCTACCATCAACCGACATTTGAACTCTAGCATCGACCGACTTTGATCATATAGCATCGATCGGACATCACCTCATCCGCATTGATTGACGACAGTAGACGAGTTCATATGGTTGCACCTATAATAGTGATTTAGAACTAGAATGGAGACTTGCATTACCTCAACGGTCATCTGCGTAATGCAGCAGGTCAAAGGATAGGCAATCAAGGGACTATAATCCTTGATACATAAGCAGAAGCTGACGCTGCAATATCTCAACTTGAAGCTGATGCCCAAGCTGCCAGAAGTATGAGGGGGAAGAATCTGGGCGAAAATATCACGTCAATGCTGTGATTAATGATGATTTTTTGGTAGAAGTCAAGAAAGAGAAGCCACAAGAGGAAGGATTACGTATATGGAATCTGAGTTCGTTAGGCAGCCCACACAAGCAATTGATCGACACAAATTACTACAAATCGATTGGACGGTTCCTGTTAACTTGACAAAATCGGGAATAGCTTCATGCGTCGTTCGACGCAGAAACCGCGCAAACGGTCGATGGTACCCAGTGACAAGACGAGTTGATCGACCAAGGGTCACAAATACGACAAATCCATAGCAAAAGAGGGATACGTCAGAACCTATGATAGTCGTTAAAGCTACCAAAGATCATACTAGGAGAGAGCCAAGAACCATTTTAAAGAATAAAAGTGATCCTGGGAAGTTTGTGGTGCCATGTCTGATCAAAAACAAATGAATTTCCCAATGCCTTATGCGACACCGGATCCTCAGTGAGTATCATGCCCTAAGCTATACAGAGAAGTTAAACCTCAGAGTATAAACTTCCAGTGATTCTTTCGTCTGTGGATTGTTCTTAGAATAGACTCAGGAGGTATATGTAGAGATGTCCCACTCGCAAATTCAAGACATCTTAGTCCGCTAGACTTTCATGTGATGGACATCCAGGTCAACTGAACTCTTCTTGTTACTTGGAAGAGCTTTCATGGCCACCGTAGGAGCTATCTGTGACATGAAGACAAACAGGTTGTGCCTTTCCTTGATTAATCATAATATTTATTATGAAATTTATAAGAATAAACCTTCCCTCACAAAATTGTGTATGACTGCTAGAGTTTGTGGCCACATCTTCTCATTACGAGTGCAATGAGAATCGTAGATGAGCATCGATTGACACCCAACCCTTAACATCAATCGACAATCCTGCAAACCACAATCGATCGACACCCACCCTTCAATATTGATCGACACCCATAACCATAACCCGATCGACACCCACCATGCTGATTACAATTACAACCCAGCCACTCGAATACAATGAAAACTACAGAGAGGAAGAGATGATCGAGTATCGAGGGTTTGCTATAGAAGTGGCTGGAGTTTTTTCATGTTCCCATGAACGGGGGAAATTGACATTGATTGATGGCGACCATACGCCATCGATCGATACTGAGCACGAAGCAGAAACCGAACATGATTCAGCAGAGAACGCGACAAAGAAGCTGGTTATCTACAACCAGATGAGTTCAGTATTATGAGAGATCAGATGGTCACACAAGAGCTATGGATGGCAGAATTCTAAACGTCACGAAGGAAGATGTAGCAGATATACTTGCAATGGCAAATGGAGCTGGAAACCTTTTTGGGCACCAGTTTGATTATCGAGCATCAATCGATGCTAACCATAAGACATGGATCGATAACAATTGGGCATGCAAGGATACAGTGAAGCTACAAGAATATGATTCAGATTTCAATGTGGACGAAGTGGCATGATAATGGACGTGAGAGTAGCAATCTAGCATCAACAATCCGGCGTATCTTGGGCCATCGAACGACATCAAACGTAAACCAGACCATTCACTTGGACAGAAGAAACAAAAGCTGGTTATTCAGACCGATGGACTTTGGAATTTTCAGAGATGTAGAAGGACGTCCACGATGTCTTTATGGAAGAATTCTAACTATACCCGAAAATATGTAGCAGACGCCCTTATAATGGCTGAACGATCATGAAATTTTTTGGACAACAACAACAGCCATCGATCGACGCACAGATACTAGCATCGATCGACAACGAGGAACAGCAGCAGAAGATATACAGCAGAGCAGAGATTGATGATATTGTGCATGAGATCTACAAAGCCTCAGAGATGCAACTGGATGATTGCTACATGCAGCTGATGATGCTCACTATCCTATAGATCAATGTCTCACCAATTTGACTACACGCATGTATGAGATGAAGCAAGAGATGGATAATGTTCAGAGACAGCATGCGCAAGTAGACTGGATAGCAGTGACATCGATCGATACGCAAGCAACACCTTGCCGTCGAATCGATACTGAGTTCGACAGATAAAAATTCCGCAGAAGAACACCACGTAGAAGATAGGTTCGATGAAATTTTTTTTCTCAGAGCCTGATGAAGAAAGATATTTCTCAGAAATTGGAGGCAGATATCAGAAACTACATATACCAGACTTAGGAATGCTCAAGCACAATATGACAATCTACAAAAGAAAGAATGCCATTCACTAGAGATAACTAAGGAGATTCCATAAAGAACGACGAAAAACCATAGGAGATGAGGTCACGTCAGAACACTTCCATTGTACATGGTTTCACGAAGAGGTAGACACTTGTCCCAGTGATAGAACACCATTCTCTGAATGATCCGTCAAGATAGTTCGGTAAGGTCATCCTACAACGAATGTCTTGCCATTGATCATAGGTCCTTGACTAGATTCTCCATGTTTAAATTCAATCAATAGATCACCTTCCATTGTATATACCTCATTCATTAACTTTAACCTCGCCGGCTTCCTTTGTATTGCTATGAGCCGGAGGTTCTCCTATGATTGCTATAAGACCTATGGTTTTGCCCTTGAGGGGTTTTTTGATAGAATGAGCTGGGTTTTCTTGATCTCTTTTGATTTCCTTGTTGCCGCCGGGAGTAGGAAACTTTGACTGTCTGTAGGAGGGAAGGAACGAGTACCCATGTTGTTGATCCATGGACGACCCAAGATCATGTTGTTAAGACGACTTGGTACGTTCGGCAGCTTACGAGGAATTAGTTAGAAATGTGATTTCTCCTGCCTACACAGGAAGCATGACCTGTTCCGGTTGTGTTTGTTTGATTTTACCACTTGAACCCTATAAGCACGGTTGACTTTTCGAGTCAATGGCTTCTTTTGCAGCCCTAAATCGTTGTAGCGCGGCTAGAAGACGATATTAGTGGAGCTTTCGTTGTCTACCAGTACTCTCTTTACTAGGAAAATTATGCCCACTGTAAGAATATGACCAGGCATCGTGATGGGGAGCCAGACCTTTCTCCTTTCTCTTTCCCAGGGTTGAAAAAACCTTATTTTATCCATCTAAGAGCACGTTAGGTTTCCTGGTATATGGACCATTTCTTTGCGTTTTTGGTGCTCATGTTAGCGCATGCATGTGTAATCCGTCACTTGTGAACCACCAATAAGTATGTTGAACTACCCTATATGTCTGAGGAGATGAGGCAAGGAGAGAAATTTCAGGCCTGTTGGCCACCCACCTCCTTATTTTTAAGGATATTCTTGGCTTTTGTCTTCAGAAATAAAATCCTTTAGAGGTGCTCTTTCTTTTAGTAGCTCATTGACTTCCATCTTCTAGTGAGAGATGCAATTCTTCTGCTCATGGTAGTGGTCATTATGAATTCACACCACCGGTTCATGGTTCTGGAATGATTTAGCTTGCTTTTACTTTTCTGCAGGCCACTTGACCTGAGGCCCCATCTACCTCAGAACGTTACCAACCGGATTGGAGCTAACATGTGAGTGATGTCTGGCCACGTTAGATACTACCATTTCCGTTTTCGCGACTGTTGTAAGGGCCGATATGTATTTTCCCCGAGTTTCTTGCCTCCTGCCTCTTTTCAGGTTTCTGATAGGATTTTCTTATCTTTGTCAACTTTGTCCGCTTCTCTTTCCTTTATGCTCCTTCTTCTGAGGGCTTCTGGGGAAACCGATTTCCTAAGTTCTCTTTCGCACTTTTACATGTGCCCCATTATCTGGATAAATACATCATCCATAGTTTGGCAGTGATATTTTTACTCTTCTTATTACATGTCCCCATCAGTAGGAGCATCTCTTGAAGGCGAAATTGGTAGTCGAGGATTATAAACCATCCTATGATGGCCTATTTTATCCTTGGTATTGAAGCTAGCAATGTAGCTACACATAGGCCTCAGCCCAAGACTGGAACTTACTTTCGTAGAGGTGTCAGCCGTCTGTCCTCAAGGCTCCTGCTACTCGCTGTTGAATTGTTTTACGGAACTTTTCGTACAGGGTTACAAAGAGTTGTTTGGCAGAACCTATTGGGTAGGTTGATGGTACCATTTTAAGGCAGTATGGCTAAGGTTAGCCCGAAAAAACATTTTCATAATAGTGGCCTCCCTAAGCTCTTTCTAGATTGCTACATTAGCATCCTTTTGCTTGTATTGGACCATATGGTTGGTCTGGATCGCTGGGTTACCGTCGCAGCATACTCAATTAGAGACGAGAACCTTCTTTTGCATCTCCACCAAAGCAGTTTCATCAGCGAGGGCTAGATTGCAATAGGAATCAAGAGCACTTCTTCAGATCGGAGGAGCTACCCTTGGAAGTCCTCTATCATTGACTGGACGACTTTGAAACTTCTTAGAAAATACTGCTCCGAGGTAAGAAATCATAGTGACATCTTCGCTTTTATGCCCTGAGGCACTACAAGAAAACATTCAACTTTGCAACTTCAAAAATAGTTGCAATGTAGTTTACAAATATGAAGATGCAAACTATTTTGCAACCGCTTCATATAGTTAGGAATTAGCTAGTCGCAAAAAAAAAAAAAATATAGTTTTGCAAATTCAGTTGTAAAAGAGTGACTACCACTGAGATTGGATCATTAGTGCGTACATTATGACTAATTCTGAAATAAACGCCTTGTATTACAGAAAGTTTCTGGTGCACCACTCTTTAGGTCTTCCAATAATCATAAGAAGTTGTAGAAGTTACGTACTACTTAGTCTCTTTTTCTTAGTTTGCGACTATTTTGAAAACATTTTTATTGTAATAATAATCACTTCAAAACACTATTAGTTATAAGATAGTGGCTAAAGGCTAGTAACTAATTGGTCAATAACTATATTTATATTAGTTACCAAATAGTCATAAAGATTTTTTACTATTTAGGAAACCCATTTATTTGATTCATTTTACAAATAATTGCGAAAATTTAGTGATTAATAAACAAATTAATTAGAGATCCCTAAACGTATAAATTTAATAATTAATATAGGA